>OY856412.1:1443923393-1444110893 GCA_963693085.1 Alisma plantago-aquatica
TTCAAAAAAGGATTTCCTTTCTGCGTAGGCGTGCACCCTTAGTATGTGTTGATCCTCTGGGGTGAAACAGCGAACTCCAGTTTGTAGTTCTAGCTATCCGCCCTATTGGTCATACTAGAAAGGTCCAAGCCCGGCATATTTCGGATGCGCAGATGCCCCGCTGACCCGAAGTTCTTTACAATCTGAAGGATGATTCTTTCTTGATGGTGATCGGCCTGATCCATGGTATCCATAGCGTTGCATTTACTTTGGTCAAAAAATCGAGAAACGCGGAGGGATAAAATTTGCGCTTTAAACAAAGACAATAGGGCGGAATCAATGAAAGAGAAATCAATGAAACAACATCCATTCAAATCCTGGATCTTGGAATTGAGAGATATCAAGAATTCTCACTATTTCTTAGATTCATGGATCAAATTCGATTCAGTGGTCCCTCCAATTTTTTTCCACCAAGAACATTAACACTAAAGACCGTGATTGGCACAGCGGTTTGAGACCTGCACCATATTTTCTAGTAGTAGGTTTGAATCTCTATGTCGGGTCTATGACCATTTTTCAGATTGTGTTGCATACACGATTGTTTTTGATATATATACATTTCGTAATCAGTATAAATTAGAAAATCATATGCTTTCACTGTGGTAAGAAGTTGGTAGTGGTATGTTATGGGAGCGAGTTCGACTCCTTATATTATTAATTTTTGCCCCCCCCCCAACACTGGATTCCTGGCTCCAACACTGATCTTCAGCAAGAAGGACACCATAATGACTAATCAATCTGACCACTTGTAAAGAACCATCAACAAGGACCTGACAATTTATTTCGTCCTTCCCCAACTTCCAATTTATTTGGATCTTACGAATGATGATTGAAGTCATTATTAGAGGATACGGCTTCGTGCATGATGCCAGTTGGTCAACACATTGTTGTACTTAATTACCGGCCCTCTGACCAGTGCCAACGATTTCAAGGATCTGCATCAACAACACGATTTTAAGGATCTGGAATCTGGTGGGTTGCCATGTCGAAGAGGAGGAACTAAGCTAAATTCCAGACATAGATGCTGATCCAACCTCACGGTCCTTCCTCAAAATGTGCAGCGACATCTATAACTGAAAATAATTTTCCATCTACATTGCCCTTTACCTTTTGTTGGGGACACGGGAGATCCTTTCCTATAAATAATTGAGGGAAAAGAGAAGCTGAAGCCTTTTTTAAGGTAGTTGATGGACCCGGGCATGAAGGCGTCTTTTTCGTAGACGAGCCATCGATGTAAATTTGATTTACGATAATATTCACATAATCTAATCCCCATTATGCATTACAAACTCACATACAATTATTCACTTTGAAGGTTTGTTGTAGGCTTTTGGATCTATGTTTAAAAGTTATCACAATTCTACCTATGGTCTAATTTTCTTGTGTAGTTTGTATTATCACTACTGCATGCAAAAGTAATGTTTTTTTTGCATTGGTTGGGTTCGACCTATGACTACTATTTGTTTGATTATAACATTATATTATAATTTTATATTTTAGACTTAGTATTTGAGAAGTTTAACTCAAGATAAATAAATTTAGAGTATTACAAATGTTCATCTGGAAAACATTTAGCATAAAAAAAGAGAACATACCAAAAAATTAGAGGACAAATATGCCAAGAGACTATATTTTGTTTGAGCAAAAAAATAATATCTAGCATGTTCTCAATTTTCAAATTCAGTACAAAGAGCATGAAGTAGATAATGTAACACTTTTATTGAATGCATCTAGATTTCAGTTTGAGCACCTATGTGATAGTTAAATTAAATTTTATATTATGTAACATTGGGAAAAAAATAGTATCGTGTAATATGAACACCGATGTTAGAATCATGACATGTCAAACTGAATTTAAAGAAGGCGGGAAATTTTTTCTTAGTCAAGTTTCTTAAAGGTTTAGTATTTTAGCATGACGTATATGTGAAGTAAATCATAATTTTCTTTCAAAAGATTGTAATAGATGGTATAATAATATTCATAGAAACTATACATGAAGAAATATTTCATTCGGTGTGGTTACTTCAAATCTGCATCTGAGATTTTAGGTTTTCCACCTTTTATTAATATTTACATTTCTTTGAGAATTCACTTTGACAAGCATTGTATTATTTTCATATGAGCCATTAAACTTTGAATTACTTCATGCAATGGGCATAAATATACTCATTACGAGTACACTCGATTACGTATGAACTATCTCCCATCATGAACAATGAGTGGATTACATAAAAATCCACTTAGATCTTTGTAGACGATAAATTTTGGAAACATGAAGAGAATATACTATCCTTTATATTGGTCATCCAAGACACATATATTCATCATCGACTTCAGCATGTGACAACTTAAAAAATTAAATGCAATATTAGTTTTGGATATGGTGCACTCAACAAGTCTAAAATGACACATTAATTAAAGATAAGAGGACTCTTTCATCCATGGATTGTTCGAGCAATTACCATTTACCATTATGTCAATGAGAACTACCATGGTGCTAAATGCAATGAGTGTGATGTCCATAGACAACAAGTGAAATGTTTGCATACGCATATTCAATTTTATCCAAGGAATTATAAATAAGACCAACCAAAAATAATGTTTTCAAACATGGAATTACCTATAGGTATATGTAGTTGTATTTTGTATTATTTGGACATAAATATTAGTTAAGTGTAACATGTCTACGCTAAAATCATTGTAGTATTGATAGGAGTTAGTAATTACTACTATGATATTATATTTATATATATATATATATAAGCATATTTTATACAAAGCTAATATGCGATGTAAAAGATAAACCTATTAACCCTCTAGGAATTTCAATATCATAGTTTATTTATAGAAAATAGATTAATGTTGAATTTATATCAAATTGGTGAGAGGAAAATTGGACTCAAACAAACTTCAAATGGCATGACATGACATCATCTATAACACTAACACTATTTAGAAACATTTAATCCTATTTATTTCTCTTTGTTGAACTTTTATATTTATATTTTGTCATCTAGAGGAGAGATGAAAAAATGTCCTACATGTATGCCCCTTTTGAGAATGTCTAACTACTTTAGTGGAAAAGATTGGATAACGGATGCCCATTTCATTACATAACCCATGTTTATGTTAAAATTTGTATTATCTTACTTTTGTAACTGAATTATTATATTCCATTTCCATAGAGGGTTATCCAATGATGTATAAGATGATATTCCATCATTTTCCCATCTTTCAAATATTTTAGAATCATTCTTTTGTTAAGTTGTCCCTAGATTTATCTTGTCCATTGAAACTATATATAGAAATGAAAATTCTTGAATATGTATATCCTCACAAGTAAGAGGCATACGTTGGGTAACATATCCCTTGAGGTCTGTGAGGTGTTATATATTATTTTCCATGAGTTATTAAAAAGATGTTTATGAAGTAATTCAAAATGTTATATTTTAGGTCATCACTATAATGATATGTAATATACAAGTTTTGATTTATGTTTTCATTTATGGATAAGTTGAACATTAATATTATATTTTATATGTTTGGGTTCCTCATGACTTAATGTATTAGAAATTCACAATAAGACTGTTTAAGACATTCATCTATACTTTTTCTTTTGTTTTTATAATACAATGATATACTTATAGTTTGTAACTATTATTTCTACCCCATATCCTATTCTAAATACTAATATGTAAAATAACAATTTATTTCTTATGGAATAATTTTTGTACAAATATTTAATATTTGATATGGCATTCTATGTATTTTATTTTCAAGGTTTAGTATCATGCATCACAAAAGAAGATAGTAGATTTCTACCAACCAAAGTTAAAAGTGCTTTTATAACCTTATCCTGGTTTGAAAAATAATCATCTTATAATAACTAAGCATGCCATGATATTCATATGCAATATGCTAAATTATATATATACTACATTCATATGCATTATACATATGCATATGTATATATATACATGTGTGTGTATATATGTGTGAAAACAAAACTAAAAATGTCTAGATTTATTTTTTAATATATAATTTATATTTCTTATAAATTCATATTTGACTTGACTTTCTGATATACAAAATACTATTTCCCTATATTTTTTACCTTTTGAGCATATAGTTTCATTTCTCATATTCATATACCATGAACCAACCTTGAACATGTATTATATGCAATTTCACGTTAACATATTTTAGTTAAGAATAACTGAAGCAATTTACTTTTTGAACCAATCAATTATTTATATTCTATATGATGAAATAATGTGATAATGGTGATGGAATGTGTAGAATTTAAAATACTTACTTTGTGTATTTGATTGTAAGGCTAAGAAACATTGAGCAAGGGAATGTCGAGTATCTAAGTGTGTTATATGTTTGGTGGTTTTTGAGACACTTTATGTAGGCATATACTTAGAAATCATTTTAATGTAATTTTTAGAAAGTCTAATGTCCACCTTTTTCACCGTGATCATAAGAAACCGTAAGAGTCAGAAATACTAGAATCGAATGAAGTCAACACTTACGTCTACTATTTTTGTTGGAATTAAAAATACAATATAGAGATATTGTAAAACATATATTCATGTCTTAAACTCCATTTAAGGATAATTCAAAAGATACTAGACTGAGTAACTTATTTATCTAAGAAGGAATTATCATATGACTATTCACAAGACTAAAAGAAATTCTAGATGTTATATTTTGATTTCTAGAAATGTTTTAGGATCATGATCACATTGTGAAATGATCCAACTCTTTGGTGGTAGATCATAAAGGCCTTAATGCATTCAACTCTCAGGTAGTCAATGCATGGATGATATAATGGAAAATATGCCTAAAAGTTATGTGTTCTCTTTTGTTGATAAACATTTTTGTTCAAGTATGATTTTCTTATATTCTTCTGTTACTGCCAAGTATATTAATTTTATATTATTGCCAAGATATGATGAGAGGTATATAAAAAGACACGTAGGCGTACTCAGTACAATATTCATGAAATATTGTGTTGACGTGTACCGCATGTAATCTTTTGTTAGGTTGTGGTTATGCTCTTAAAGATCCAGAATAGATCAGAGTTGTATAGCGAGATGATGTACAGGTGGACCTGTTGTCTTAAAATCATGTTGTTTAGATGTAGTACATGTATATGTATAAGTTTGCTTTCAATATGTAATATCAAATGTTGTAATAATTCATGTTGTAATTATATGTTGAATGGTGAACATGTGTGTATGGTTTTATTATTGTTCATGTGCATGTGCTACTGATTGTTTCCTTATGACTTCCTCTGATTTTCTTCTTCTTAGCCTGACATTTGCTCATTATGCAACGCAAAACTAAAGAACCTTGAACTTAATAATCTTTTAGGGTTAGATTAGTCGTCTTTTAGAGACTAGATCTGACCTAGCCTCTAGGTTAGCACCTAGATGTCCGAGAACTAGGTCTAGACTGGTGCTTGTTGTATAGAAAGTCCTTAGATTTCGTACTTTCCTTGTAGTGCAGCAGAATGGGACGTTGCACTATTTGGAAATGACGGGCATCAAGGGAAGAGAAACCCTAGACATATGGCACTCGTTGTCTAGAGTAGCTACGCTAGTCTACACCATGTTCTCACCCTTTTCACTAGTTTTCATGACACTAGACTCTCTACTATGTGTGGGACACTCATTTCTGGTTTTGGTTTTTGATTCCAAACGGATCGAACCTCGATAGTTTTCTCTGATGCTTGTTTTATCGGAGAAAAACTATATAATATTTTATTATGTATATGTATTACAAAAATGTGTCCCCACACATGTATGAGTAGGAGTAGTCATGTAACCTAAGTGAAAGTGAATGACATCAGTCTAGAAGAGAGAGTAGTTCTAGATTAGATGTCTAGAGCCTTGTTTGGTATATATGATAGATGGAATAGATGAAATAAGCTTTGATGTAAGTCTTTTATAGATGACATAAGTGTTGGTATGTATGCCCTGAGAGCCAATCATGTGATGATTGGTGGGATACAATAAGATTGATTTGATAAACATCAAAGGCAAGCTTCCAATTCTTTCTGGTTCAGTCATACGAGATAGTGATAGAACAGATTGAATGTCTAGAGAATGACAGTACTCAATGACGTATGCTTTCAGGTTGAGGACCTGAACGATGAGATCATACGGATGCTAAGAGTTTGTACATTCTTGTTATGTCCCTAGTCGGATGTCATTGTGGAAAGTAGATAGACAGCAATGACACACAAGACTAGATTGTGGTGTTGGTTGATGACAGAATCTCATTAGTCATGATATAGAGATATCAAACCAAACACATAGGTACTTGTTAGATAACAAGGTACCGGACAGACCCACCGTGAGTTTGACACATGGAACCATGTGATGGTAGTCACAGTCAGTACTCACATTGATGGTGGTGAGTGTGATTCTTAGACCTGAAATCACTGCACTCAACACATGTCGTTGGGCACACTTTGACATCATCAAACGCAGTCCTGAAACATGGGTTGTTATAAAGGTGATGATTGGGTGGCTTTGACACATGGGGCTTTTGAGGGGTGAGTGATAGATATGGGATTTGTCCCTCCTGAGGGAGTTTGATATCCATGGCCACTTGATGAGTAGGATTGAGAAAGGCATGCACGCATGTATGAATCAATATATGATACTGATGTCATACATATCTCTTCTAGTCTACTCTGAGATCAAGAAAGTGAATGAACGTTGACAGGATGACTGCTCCATGCCTCGAGTTCATTCGGGATATCAGTGACAAAGGAATTATACATTCGCTGTAACACCATTCATGGATTGTAGGATGAAAGTTGTTCTCCAACTTTCTACTTTCACTTGGGTAGCACTGATGTGTGACTAGGCACCACTCTTTTGCTTGTGAAGTCATAAGTGTTATGGACTTTCACTGCCAACGTGAAATGGACCTGCAGGGTCACACACATAGGATTTAACCTGGAAGAGGAGTTTTGTCCACTAAGCAATGTTTAGATTGATTACTAAAGGAGTTTAGTAGTTCAATTAAACACTCAATTAGTCGATAGATCAATATCGTATGGTTCAAGGTGTTGGACGCATTGATTGGAGTATCGGATTGATTGAAATTGCAATTGACTGATTTGCCCAACCTGTGCTCCCAACCGATCGGTTCATGTGATGAACCGGTCGGCTGAGGTGCTGAACCGGTCGGCTGGAGTGTCCAGGTCGATCGGCTAATGCCCAGGTTGAAATGACCGGTTCAAGGGTTGAACCGATCAGCTCAACTGGTACAACCGACCAGTTGGGAAAAGTCATGTCGGCAAGAATTTTCCTTTGGTTTCAAATTGCCCAATTCGATTGGGAATAATATTGGTATTCAATACCAATTGGGAAAGAAACAAGGAAAGTCTTTTTGAGCCGGATTAGGACCATGAACCGATCGGTTCAGGGCACCAACCGATCGGTTGGAGTGCCCCAAACGATCGGCTCAGGTCCAGCCGATCAGCTCAATGGCCGAACCGATCAGTTCAGTTGTGAACCGATCATTTCAAGTTGCGAACCGGTTGCTTTTTGTGGAAAATTCTCGAACCCTTCTACTCCTGCTTTAGTCCCGCATTGCCCAGGATGGAGAACCCTGTCCCATGACTCTCCTATATATATAGGGGTATTGGGGGCTTCTCAAAGTACAGCTCAGTGCAACCAGTTGCTCTACAAGTTGTCGTTCTCTCTGGTTTTGGTAACCGTGAGAGAGCCCGAGCAAGTGCTTCCTGCAAAAGGGAGGTGCAGCAAGGGAAGGACAACTGCAGTTGCAACAGGAGGCAGGAGAGCGTGTTGGCGACTAGTACGTCAACAGGAGGGTGCGACTCCTTCCACTTCCTTGTGGGACAAGGAGAGTGGAGTTCCAGGTGGTCCGTGTGGACTACTACAGAGGCGGGAGGACACTGCCGCTTAGGAGGACAACTGTCATCCGACGGTCTGGTTCGAGTAGGAGTTGTCAGTCCCGGTGCGACCAGGAGCTGCACAGACACCGTCGAAGTCCAGAGTTGAAGACCGCGCATTGCGCGAGGTATTGTCGCCGAGCAAGCCTCGGGACAAGGTATGATTCCGCAAACCATCCTTTCCTATTATATAGACGTTGACGTGTTTCCTCGGTATGGGTTGGGGGAGAAATTTTTGTTTCCGCTGCCTTCTCTGTCTCCCCTAAAACCCAACAGTGGTATCAGAGCCACGTCAACTGCTCTATGTTTTAGGAATATCGATATGATCGATTTTGGTTTGTCGCCTTTATTTATTGCATGCGATGGGAATAATATTGGCTTTATGCATGTCCAATCCTAAATCCACAAATCCCTAATTACATATATGATATGTATTATTAATGCACTCGATACGCGTCGCCCTTAAACGAGTTTTGTGGTGGATGTGTGTAGCGTGATTATGGCCTATAAACCCCTATCTGTGTGTGGTTGTTTATGGTTGCTTGCATCTCGGTCTGCGCACCGATCTTCCCTCTCTTAATCCTGATGTAACTCGAAATAATTCGAGATTCTTCCTACCTTTGCTCCCCCCGAATGTAAATCGGGGTTTCTCTTTTAAAGCAATGTAATAAATAGAATAGGATTTTATTTCTTGTTATGTCAAAGACCGGCGGACATCAAGACGACTGCTCAGACGGTCGGTTCAAGGAGTGAACCGATTGGTTGACCTTCCAGACGATCGGTTCAAGGAGTGAACCGATCGCTTGATGACCGGTTCGAGGAGCGAGACGAGCGGGTGGCAGACATGATGAGATGCACAACGACCAGGCAAACCGATCGGTTGGAGGAGCCAACCGATCGGCTGGTGGCACCCAGACGACCGGCTGGAGAGTACAGATCATTCATGTGATGAGTTGATCAACTCGGAAGGCAAGGCACAGAGTTCATCTTGTACAGGTTGCATGTGATGTTGACCTAGATGACCGTGATTCCTTTTGGCTCGAGGAATCCCATTAGGATGGCCATAATCATCGCTTTTTATCGTTTGTGCATGTTTTCTATGGGATATAGCATGTATATGATACGTACTATGTATTGTGGTGATTGGATACATATATGTATATAAAACCAAATCCCTCATTAAATATTAAGTTTTAGATGCCTTCCAAATGCGACACACGTGAAAAGCTTGATCGACCAAGTGTGGGCACGCCCAAGCGTGGTGCACCGTCTATCTCGTGGAAGCGTGAAGGATGAATGTGTGGGTCTGCCCAAGCAGGGTGCATATTCATCGTGTTTGCTTTGGGTTGGACTTAACAAGGTGACCTAGATAGGATCTAGCGCCTTGAGGCATGGAGATGATCATTGCAAGGAGTTGTAGATGACATCTTATCAAGAGTTTCATATGATGCAATTGGCAAAAGTTTCCTACCTGAGAGATCTATGTTGTGGGTGACAGCCCAAGCTGGTCCATGACTTAGAGGATTTCAGGATCTTGCCCACTAGAAGGTTGTACGCTGCAATCTTCTGAATTGATGGTGAGGGCTATCAATTTGAAGTAAATTAGTGGGAGCGATAATTAATTAAAGGCCTAATTATATCGTCAAACTTTCAAATCAATCAAATAAGTCAAAAAATGAGTTTTGGACTAAAATTGCATATTTTCCTTTTTGTAGTTCAAATGGCAACAAACAACAACAACTTTTCTTTGCGATCGGTCCTTGACAAGGACAAGCTAAATGGGACAAACTTCCATGACTGGTATCGGACATTGAGAATTTTTCTCACTCAAGAGCGTAAGCTCTATGTCCTGGATACTCCAATTCTAGAGGAACCTGCTCCTAATGCACCAAGGACAGAAAGGGATGCTTACAAGAAGCATTTTGATGATGCCATTGATGCAAAGTGCTTGATGATATGTTCAATGAACCATGAGTTGCAGAGGCAACATGAGAACATGGGTGTCATAGAGATGATTCTGCATCTCAGGAACATGTATGAAGATCAGGCACGGCAAGAGAGGTACAATGTTTCTAGGGCGTTGTTCAAGTGCGTCATGACAGAAGGAGATCCAGTTGGTCCTCACACACTCAAGATGATTGGGTATGTGGAGAACCTGCAGAGACTGGCATTTCCACTGAGCCAAGAGTTGGCTACTGACGTGATACTGCAATCGTTGCCAGAATCTTACAGTCAGTTTGTGATGAACTACAACATGAACAACTTTGATAGGCCACTGTCAGAGTTGTTGGGCATGTTGAGGATAGCCGAGTTACAGATGAAGAAGGACAAGCCTAAGTCCGTGATGGTGATCACGAGCAAGAAAGGCAAGTCCAAGCACAAGGGCAAGGGCAAAGCTAAGAAAGGTTCTGAAGCTAGCCAGGAGTCCAAGCCATCTTCAGCTCTCAAGGCCAAAGGAGGCGTGACCAAGAAAGGAAATTGCCTCCATTGTCAAAAGCCAGGACATTGGAAAAGGAATTGTCCTCTCTATCTGGAAGAACAAAAGAAGAAGGAGGCGACTGAAACCTCTACTTAAAGGTGTCATGAAAGTAAACTTGTAACACTTTTGAGATATATGATATCAAGATGTAAAGTGTAAAGCATTCTTACTTGGGGCAAGTGTTGCCTTTATAGATGGGAATACTTTAGTTTATTTTCAGCAAATAAGGCATGTAATACAGTTATGAACTGCTATTTCATACTTGCCAATAGATAGAAACACTTTATTTTGCATATTGTATGACAATGATGGCAATTAATAAAGAGATGTTTCAATTTATAAAGATGTGATCTTTGTGGCAATGCCTTATTTATCTTGTGATATTTGATAGACATAAGATAAGACGATACCTAAAAGTTATAGATAACTCAAACAATTTAATTAGCATTAATCATGAGAAATTCATTTCTAGTTTCCATGTGATGGATAAATCTAGACTCTTTTGGTTATAGGACCAGTAAGAGACATGAATATCTTGGACATGATTAATCAATCTTCACTAATGTAGTGGGAGAGTGATTATCCTATTAGGTATAATATATGTGATGTATTTACATACCTATTGGAATAAATGCTAATACTTCAAATGGTGTTTAGAGAAATACCAATATGAATGTCTTGAAATGTTCAAGATTATCATAAATGAAGTACAATTTTGGTAAAGTATTAATTCTTGATGAGATCAATGAATGAAATACTTGGACCAAATGTTTGAGATCCTTATGAGTGATTATGATATTGTATCATAGTGAACTCATGATTAAGGCATGGTGATGTCTGAATCAAGAAGGAATCATACTCTAAGGAGTTAGAGAATGATTATCAAATAATTGAATTCTTCTTAATAAAAGAATACCCCACACTAATAAAAGAAATTAAGAATCACAAGGGTTGTGAGTTCTTATATCTTTAACATATACACCTCAATTATCTATGTGATGAGTTGTTCATGTGATGAGTCAACTATCAAGATGAATATTTGGAACCGAATCTTGAGTTATGGTTTAAAACCATTACATCCTAAATGACTTCCATGTGAACCATAAGGTATGACCTTGATGGTAGCACTCATTGGATCATATCCATAAGTGCAAATAAGTCTTAAGTGTTAAGACACATAGATAACATTTTGACAAGGATGATGCTTGTTGATTGCAACTTAATGACTAAGACATTTGGCATATGGATACTAAAACCGCATTCCTATGAGGAATAAAAACAGGATGTGTACGTGACACAACCTATAAGGTTTATGAACCCACTAATGCAAATAAAGTCTATAAGTTACAATGGACTAATCAATGTGATTGATTGAGTACAAGCAACTCAAAATTGGATCTTTACTTTGATGATATAGTCAAAGGGTTTGACTGATATGTCAAAGATAAAGAAGGGATCTGTGATTTAGTGGGAGCGTGTTCACATTCCACATATTGATGTGAAATATGAATGTTCTAGATTGGAAATCCGAATGTGGAAATTATCTTTAAGGAAGATAGAGATGTTTCCTATGTGATAGGAATAGAGATCTATAGAGATAGTTCTCGAAAATCTCTTGACCTGGAAAGAGAGAGCATACATTGGAAATCTGTACTGAAGTGTTCAGTATGCAGAGATTCAGTGGGAGAAAACTTGTCCATGTTACATGGAGTTAGTATCCCAAGGCCAAATGTCCAATTCTTATGAAGAATGGAACACTAAGAATAGATATGGATCTATCATGTATGTAATCATCCCATTATCTTTCATGTATGACATGGCAAGAATAAAATGCATTCATCATCTTGTATGTAGGACATGGCAATATGATGTGCTCATCCTGATAACTCGTATGTGTGACATGACGAGTGGATGTCTGTCTATTTCCAGTAAGAGTTACTGGAATACCATGAGAACTTGATTAGTGCTTGTGAAGTACTAGTTCTATGGAGATAAGGAAGAGTTCGATGTAAAGAGTTACATTGATGCGAACTTCCGAAATGACAGAAATTTAATCGCAAAATATACATAAGATGTATAAAAGAGAATGTTTGTTGATAATTGGAAATGTTCCAATAAAGCCATTTAAAAAGGGAAATGTCGAGTATCTAGGTGTTAGTGAACAGCAGTGGATACTATATGGATCTGAAAGTTCATGAGATGAACTTATATTCCACTCATTGATGACAAGTCTGGAATCCTTGATCATGCAATGTGGCTAAAGGTTAGCAAAAGGAATACTATATCGCATATTACGGCAACTCCATCTCATACGTGTGACGTACATCGAAGAGATGTGAGACATGCAATTTGTACAGACTTTGGCAAGGTGTTGTCATTACTCACTATGTTGGCACTAGAGCACAGTAACATGTGAGAGATATCTGAAGATCACTATGAATATGATTCAAGGGTGATTGGCTCCCAGTGCAAGTGGGAGTCTGTTGGTATGTATTCCCTGAGAGCCAATCATGTGATGATTGGTGGGATACAATAAGATTGATTTGATAAACATCAAAGGCAAGCTTCCAATTCTTTTTGGTTCAGTCATACGAGATAGTGATAGAACAGATTGAATGTCTAGAGAATGACAGTACGCAATGACGTATGCTTTCAGGTTGAGGACCTGAACGATGAGATCATACAGATGCTAAGAGTTTGTACATTCTTGTTATGTCCCTAGTCGGATGTCATTGTGGAAAGTACATAGACAACAATGACACACAAGACTAGATTGTGGTGTTGGTTGATGACAGAATCTCATTAGTCATGATATAGAGATATCAAACCAAACACATAAGTACTTGTTAGAGAACAAGGTACCGGACAGACCCACTGTGAGTTTGACACATGGAACCATGTAATGGTAGTCACAGTCAGTACTCACAGTGATGGTGGTGAGTGTGATTCTTAGACCTGAAATCACTGCACTCAACACATGTCGTTGGGCACACTTTGACATCATCAAACGCAGTCCTGAAACATGGGTTGTTATAAAGGTGATGATTGGGTGGCTTTGACACATGGGGCTTTTGAGGGGTGAGTGATAGATATGGGATTTGTCCCTCCCGAGGGAGTTTGATATCCATGGCCACTTGATGAGTAGGATTGAGAAAGGCGTGCACACATGTATGAATCAGTATATGATACTGATGTCATACATATCTCTTCCAGTCTACTCTGAGATCAAGAAAGTGAATGAACGTTGACAGGATGACTGCTCCATGCCTCGAGTTCATTTGGGATATCAGTGACAAAGGAATTATACATTCGTTGTAACACCATTCATGGATTGTAGGATGAAAGTTGTTCTCCAACTTTCTACTTTCACTTGGGTAGCACTGATGTGTGACTAGGCACCGCTCTTTTGCTTGTGAAGTCATAAGTGTTATGGACTTTCACTGCCAACGTGAAATGGACCTGCAGGGTCACACACATAGGATTTAACCTGGAAGAGGAGTTTTGTCCACTAAGCAATGTTTAGATTGATTACTAAAGGAGTTTAGTAGTTCAATTAAACACTCAATCAGTCGATAGCTCAATATCGTATGGTTCAAGGTGTTGGACGCATTGATTGGAGTATCGGATTGATTGAAATCACAATTGACTGATTTTGCCCAACCTGTGCTCCCAACCGATCGGTTCATGTGATGAACCGGTCGGCTGAGGTGCTGAACCGGTCGGCTAGAGTGTCCAGGCCGATCGGCTCATGCCCAGGTTGAAATGACCGGTTCAAGGGTTGAACCGATCGGCTCAACTGGTGCAACCGACCAGTTGGAAAAAGTCATGTCGGCGAGAATTTTCCTTTGGTTTCAAATTGCCCAATTCGATTAGGAATAATATTGGTATTCGATACCAATTGGGAAAGAAACAAGGAAAGTCTTTTTGAGCCGGATTAGGACCATGAACCGATCGGTTCAGGGCACCAACCGATTGGTTGGAGTGCCCCAAACGATCGGCTCAGGTCCAACCGATCGGCTCAATGGCCGAACCGATCAGTTCAGTTGTGAACCGATCATTTCAAGTTGCGAACCGGTTGCTTTTTGTGGAAAATTCTTGAACCCTTCTACTCCTGCTTTAGTCCCGCATTGCCCGGGATGGAGAACCCTGTCCCATGACTCTCCTATATATATAGGGGTATTGGGGGCTTCTCAAAGTACATCTCAGTGCAACCAGTTGCTCTGCAAGTTGTCATTCTCTCTGGTTTTGGTAACCGTGAGAGAGCCTGAGCAAGTGCTTCCCGCAAAAGGGAGGTGCAGCAAGGGAAGGACAACTGCAGTTGCAACAGGAGGCAGGAGAGCGTGTTGGCGACTAGTACATCAACAGGAGGGTGCGACTCCTTCCACTTCCTTGTGGGACAAGGAGAGTGGAGTTCCAGGTGGTCCGTGTGGACTACTATAGAGGCGGGAGGACACTGCCACTTAGGAGGACAACTGTCATCCGACAGTCCGGTTCGAGTAGGAGTTGTCAGTCCCAGTGCGACCAGGAGCTGCACAGACACTGTCGAAGTCCGGAGTTGAATACCGCGCATTGCGCGAGGTATTGTCGCCGAGCAAGCCTCGGGACAAGGTATGATTCCGCAAACCATCCTTTCCTATTATATAGACGTTGACGCGTTTCCTCGGTATGGGTTGGGGGAGAAATTTTTGTTTCCGCTGCCTTCTCTGTCTCCCCTAAAACCCAACAGTGGTATCAGAGCCACGTCAACTGCTCTATGTTTTAGGAATATCGATATGATCGATTTTGGTTTGTCGCCTTTATTTATTGCATGCGATGCGAATAATATTGGCTTTATGCATGTCCAATCCTAAATCCACAAATCCCTAATTACATATATGATATGTATTATTAATGCACTCGATACGCGTCGCCCTTAAATGAGTTTTGTGGTGGATGTGTGTAGCGTGATTATGGCCTATAAACCCCTATCTGTGTGTGGTTGTTTATGGTTGCTTGCATCTCGGTGTGCGCACCGATCTTCCCTCTCTTAATCCTGATGTAACTCGAAATAATTCGAGATTCTTCCTACCTTTGCTCCCCCCGAATGTAAATCGGGGTTTCTCTTTTAAAGCAATGTAATAAATAGAATAGGATTTTATTTCCTGTTATGTCAAAGACCGGCGGACATCAAGACGACTGCTCAGACGGTCGGTTCAAGGAGTGAACCGATCGGTTGACCTTCCAGACGGTCGGTTCAAGGAGTGAACCGATCGGTTGATGACTGGTTCGAGGAGCGAGACGAGCGGGTGGCGGACATGATGAGATGCACGACGACCAGGCGAACCGATCGGTTCGAGGAGCCAACCGATCGGCTGGTGGCACCCAGACGACCGGCTGGAGAGTACAGATCATTCATGTGATGAGTTGATCAACTCGGAAGGCAAGGCACAAAGTTCATCTTGTACAGGTTGCATGTGATGTTGACCTAGATGACCGTGATTCCTTTTGGCTCGAGGAATCACATTAGGATGGCCATAATCATCACTTTTTATCGTTTGTGCATGTTTTCTGTGGGATATAGAATGTATATGATACGTACTATGTATTGTGGTGATTGGATACATATATGTATATAAAACCAAATCCCTCATTAAATATTAAGTTTTAGATGCCTTCCAAATGCGACACACATGAAAAGCTTGATCGACCAAGTGTGGGCACGCCCAAGCATGGTGCACCGTCTATCTCGTGGAAGCGTGAAGGATGAATGTGTGGGTCTGCCCAAGCAGGGTGCATATTCATCGCGTGAAGGATGAATGTGTGGGTCTGCCCAAGCAGGGTTTTGGTAACCGTGAGAGAGCCCGAGCAAGTGCTTCCCGCAAAAGGGAGGTGCAGCAAGGGAAGGACAACTACAGTTGCAACAGGAGGCAGGAGAGCGTGTTGGCGACTAGTACGTCAACAGGAGGGTGCGACTCCTTCCACTTCCTTGTGGGACAAGGAGAGTGGAGTTCCAGGTGGTCCGTGTGGACTACTACAGAGGCGGGAGGACACTGCCACTTAGGAGGACAACTGTCATCCGACAGTCCGGTTCGAGTAGGAGTTGTCAGTCCCAGTGCGACCTGGAGCTGCACAGACACCGTCGAAGTCCGGAGTTGAAGACCGCGCATTGCGTGAGGTATTGTCGCCGAGCAAGCCTCGGGACAAGGTATGATTCCGCAAACCATCCTTTCCTATTATATAGACGTTGACGCGTTTCCTCGGTATGGGATGGGGGAGAAATTTTTGTTTCCGCTGCCTTCTCTGTCTCCCCTAAAACCCAACAATAAGATATCTAATCCATCATATGACCTGTGACGTCCCCGGATTTTCTAAAACTTAATCTGATGTGTGACGTCCAAATTGAAACCCTCACCTCAGCGAGAATCCCAATTTAAACATCCCACACTAGGCTAAGAAGAAGAAAATCAGAGGAAGTCATAAGGAAACAATCAGTAGCACATGCACATGAACAATAATAAAACCATACACACATGTTCACCATTCAACATATAATTACAACATGAATTATTACAACATTTGATATTACATATTGAAAGCAAACTTATACATATACATGTACTACATCTAAACAATAGGATCTTAAGACAACAGGTCCACCTGTACATCAACTCGCTATACAACTCTGATCTATTCTAGATCTTCAAGAGCATAACCACAACCTAACAAAAGATTACATGCAGTACACGTCAGCACAATATTTCATGAATATTGTACTGAGTACGCCTACGTGTCTTTTTATATACCTCTCATCATATCTTGGCAATAAGATAAAACTAATATACTTGGCAGTAACAGAAGAATATAAGAAAATCATACTTGAACAAAAATGTTTATCAACAAAAGAGAACACATAACTTTTAGACATATTTTCCATTATATCATCCATGCATTTACTACCTGAGAGTTGAATGCATTAAGGCCTTTATGATCTACCACCAAAGAGTTGGATCATTTCACAATGTGATCTACTACCAAAGAGTTGGATCACTTCCAAGTACTTTACTACCAAAGAGTTGAAGTACTTATTTACAGCACTTTACTACCAAAGAGTTGAAGTGCTTAGATATAATGGAACAGATATATTATGTTTCATGTGTTCATAGCAATAAGTATGGAAAATCATGCAACATATCATACCAGAACAATCATTTCATCCAATACCATATGCCAAGTATTTTACTACACGTATAACACAAGCATATTGTATAATAAGCCAAGTAAGAGGTAATGGCGTATCTGTGACGTCCTCGGATTTTCTAAAACTTAATCTGATGTGCGACGTCCAAATTGAAACCCTCACCTCAGCGAGAATTCCAATTTAAACATCCCACATGAGGCTAAGGAGAAGAAAATCAGAGGAAGTCAGAAGGAAACACAGTAGTAGCACATGTACATGAACAATAATAAAACCATACACACATGTTCACCATTCAACATATAATTACATCATGAATTGTTATAACATTTGATATTACATATTGAACAACAAACTTACATATACATGTACTACATTCTAAAACAACAAGATCTAAGACAACAGGTCCACCTCTACATCAGCTCGCCACACAACTCTCACTTTCTTGGATCATCAAGAGCATAACCACAACCTAAACAAAAGATTACATGCGGTACACGTCAGCACAATATTTCATGAATATTGTACTGAGTACGCCTATGTGTCTTTTATTTACCTCTCATCATATCTTGGCAATAAGATAAAACTAATGTACTTGGCAGTAACAGAAGAATATAAGAAAAGCATATACTTGCACAAAGATATTCATTAACAAAAGAGAACACATATTTTAAGCATATTTCCATCATATATCTCGTACATCTACCCCCAAGGGCTTTGATGTTTTTAGGCCTTATGATCTACTACCAAAGAGTTTGAGATCATATTACGTGTGATCTACTACCAAAGAGTTTGAGATCTAACACATGTGATCTACTACCAAAGAGTTTGAGATCACTTCAATGCAATGTACTACCAAAGAGTTTAGTGCTATCATATGATGGATCAGATATCTTATATTTGATGTGTTCATAGCAATAAGTATGGAGAATCATGCAACATATCATACCAGAACAATCATTTCAATTAATACCATATGCCAAGTATTTTAATATGCATATAACACAAGCATATTGTATAATAAGCCAAGTAAGAGGTAATGGCGTACCTTCCAAAGAGACATCCTAATCACATATTCCTCAGATCAACTCTAATCTGGCTCAACCCTGATTAAGATAAGACCATGTACTATCATCAGGTTCTTATCATCTTACATCTCATCTGAACCCTACTCGTGTTCATATTAGGGTTTCACTTAGTTCATTAATATATATGCATCATTACTTGCATTCTTATCTTATGATTATCTCACTGATGTCATTTTCCAGATTACGTCTCATTATCAAAGTTCATCATGTGAACATTAGGTTCCATGTCTTTTTTGTGCACATATTAACCCTAGGTTACATCATTAACCTAGATTAGGGTTTTATAACATGCATTAAGATTCATCTTCGTATAACATAGATTTTGTTCCTCATTATGATCTCATAATTAAAACTGAGGTTCAATATACTGATATGAGCTTTCTTTGTAAATTCCATCTTTTATTGGGCATGTATGCATTAATTGTATTTTATTTAGGGTTAAAAGCCCTAAATGGCAACATTAAGCAAATTACATGATTTCATACATTAACATGATCATCCTTGACATCAGGTGCATTATAAACATTATTATGGAGTTACTGATATTTTTCCATAATTTTATGTCATCATTTGCTATTTATTATCCACTAAACAAGCATTACATATCTTTCATGATATCATAGATATTAGTTACTCAAAAACCTAATATTTTTCTTCCATCTTGTTCTACGCATTTTTATGAACATTTTGGTATATTGTTTGTATTTTTCTGACAACGGAGCTAATTACTAGGAATTATGCAAGATATGGGAATTAACTGAAGATTTACCTTGAATGGCCAATGGGGAGCCACCACGTGGCTTGGAGGGTAGACGCTGCTTTGGTGGGCCGGCCGGTTTTGGGTTGGAGCCGCCTGGTCTAGGCTGGGATTTGTCTGGTTTTCTGCTACTGGGTATGGTTTCTTTCTTTATTGCCCACGATCGGACTCTCTCTCTTTTATCTTCTCACCCTCGTACGCCGACGCCCGTATCTCCCGGCTTCATCCCTCCATAGGTCTGCTGCCGCCTGGCTCTCCTCCGGTGTGGACTAGGGCCGCTGTCCTCCTACTCTGTTTCTGGAACAAGCGCCGCCGCTGTTCCTTGGATCAATGGAGAATGATCTCGCCATGGTGTCATCGCCTCCTCTGACGGCTTGAGTCCGGTTGCGCCTATGGGAGGTTCTCGTCCTTGACTTGCAGCCAAGACTCCATATCACCAAAGCTCGCTGCTAAGACTTCTTAGGTTCTCTCTCCGTTCTGGGTGTGCGGTCGTGCACCGCCAGGGTCGCCCCCACAACTCTTCTCGGTGCTCGACACCGTTGTGCATTGTCTCCTGGGCAGCGGCCGCCGCCATGGGGCCTCTCCCCGATCATGAGAGTCATCGCGACATCCTGGGAGTGTCCGGTCTGGCTGGCTATGGTGGGCCGAACTGCCTCCCCTCCTTGCTACGCGTCCCGTCCGCACCACCGCCCAAGACGCCGCTCCATGCTTCAGGCTGCACTCCTCTAACCACCCCTCGATGCCGCAACGGTTTTCATCCTCCACCACGAGCACCACACATTCTCATCATGGGCATCGAATCTTCCCTCTCACACAAAGCCGCCGACTATGAGTCCATGATCCCCAGCGAGAAGTCAGCGCCGCTTCATGTTTGGGAATCTGGTGAGAGACCGACTGACCGCCGGATCCTCTCTCCTCCGTAAGCGATCCTTGGTTTCACCTCCGCTGGCCTCTTCTCCAACTCCTGGCGATCTGCTCTTGGGTGTGAAGTTGACGCTGTGTTTCTCCTCCAGAGCTCCCCCAACGACGCTAACAAGGAAGCCAATAGGAGAACCAGGGCTCGTTTGATATCTCCTAATGAGGGCTGTAGGGCCTCACAACGTGATGGCATGACCCATGACCTCCACGTTCCCAAGTCGTGGGTGTCATTGCCGCACCCAGTTGCAACTGATGCAAGGAAAGTGCTCACTAGTCGTCTGATTGCATCCGAGGATCTATGACAAAGCACAAAAGAGTCGATCCATAGCTCCTTCTACAACACATTCATATTGTTGGTCACGCTTTCCATTACTTAAAAGGACACGTGATGCATGGTTGTATAAATCAACTAGTAATCTTTATTCTAACTTCATTAATACGCTAATTATTTAATCAACTTCAAACCTTTATAAATCTTTATGGGAACATGAAAATATAGTGAAACCTATAGCCATAGATTCATAACTATCCATGATACCTCCCATCCAATTGGTGCCAAGACTCACTTATTTGACCAGTCAACTGGATACCTTCAGAATGTATAAACTTAAGGATCTTAATCATGATTTCCACACCAATTAACATCCATATTTTATCAAGGCACTTGGACTCTTCAAAATCTCAAGGACATAATTTCACTTGTGTCATTGGACATTTAGGATTCCAAAAGTCCACTCCATCACATCCTACACACCTTAAAAGATATTTCATCCTCGAAATTAAGCCAAAAACCACTTTGTCACATCATATACATCTTAAAAGAACTTTCATCCTTGAAAGTAAACCATGCTCATACTTCTAGGAAAAACCTTATCTTGCCTTCATCCACATGTATGAACTATTCTAGGTGTAACATATCCACAAAGGTTACCTAGAACCATGTATCCAAAGCAATATTAGGGGTGTTTTACAACCATCTTGGTGCACCAACACTCCATTCAAGGTTAAACTCAAGGTTTAGAAACTTGGTTATGTCATTACATATCTCATATTTTAGGGTTGCATCTTTATATTAACCCATGCATTAGGCTTCTCATATCATATTACCATGTTCTAAAGGAGTTAACTAAGATTAACTCATGCAACAAGGTTTCATCAACATTTTATTGAGCTCAGTTGTTAGAACATGTTTCACATTAACATATGCCTTTTAGGAGGGAGTTAACTAAAGTTAACCCACTTTATCCATATGGATCATAACAAGCTGTCATAATCATTCTGTTGTGCTAATCTTCAAACTATATTTTCATCTTTATTAAGAACTAAGATTAACACCTCGTGTAACATTTTTTATTCATATGATCTTATTTCATTACTCATAATAACTTGCAACATTACTAGTGAGTTCATCAAAAGATTAGCCAACAATTTCACATTATCATCATTATTCATTTACATGGTTAACCACATATTGATAAAGATCTTTAAAACATCTATAAGTTTTCCATCATGTCGCATCTATATGTTACATGTCAAGACCAAACCATGTTTTTACTTATATTACACCATGGTTGTTCCAAACAAACTTATACAAGTGGCTCATCTAACATATAGAAAAACTTTATCTAGTCCAACTGAGTTTCTCCTGACCCATATCATGAGGGTAGTAACATGCTCAGTCTCTCTGAGCTACCTCAACTCTATGAGTATCTCATATGTACAAACTATATCTTCCCTCTCGGTCTAGGGTTCTCAGGTATACCTCATTGGCACTAACTAATAGATTCATTAGCCTTAGCCACATAAGAACAAACCAAAACATGCTACAACATACTCTTCATAGGTCTCTACCCATGCAACATCTTACCCAAAACTTTCTTATATACACCACTAGATTCCTATGTGGGAAACCACCAACCCGAGAATGAGGCTTCACAGAAACTAACATAGCGACCTCCTCCAGGGTCTTGGGCTCTCTCCCTCACCCAGATGGCAGGCACTCATATCCATGTTCACATATGCACATATATAACCAGCCTCTCTCTGTCTCTAGGGTTTGGTCCTCCCAAGGACATCTAGGGTTCAAAAAGATTATAGGAATCATGCATAAAGCAACTCAACTCAATCACTCAGGAGTAGTCTAGTTTAGGACATATCATATCACATATGTCAGAATTCTCATATCTTAGAGTCTAGGTTCTCTGACCTTCTCCCTGTGGGTCTTGCTCTCTCTTGAGCTAACCCCAAAACTGGTCCTAACACTAGAGGTCCTCCTTTGTAAAAGAGCTTGAGGCTCATGCTGACTCACAACCTTGTCTTAGCTTAACATATCTTGTCTCATAAAAGCCTAGTTATTTGCATCATCAAAACTTATCTCAACTCCTCAAAACTGAACTTGGGTCCTCAAAGACAAACATATATCATCATAAACTATCTTATGTCATATCTATACAACTTAGATCATCATCTAATCTTATTCTATCTATCACATATATAAAAGGCTCTAGACATCTAATCTAGAACTACTCTCTCTTCTAGACTGATGTCATTCACTTTCACTTAGGTTGCATGACCACCTCCTACTCGTACATGTGTGGGGACACATTTTTGTAATACATATACATATCAAAATATTATATAGTTTTTCTCCGATAAAACATGCGTCAGAGAAAACTATCAAGGTTCGATGCGATTGGAATCAAAAACCAAATCCAGAAAACGAGTGTCCCACACATTGTAGAGAGTACAGTGCCATGAAAACTAGTGAAAAGGGTGAGAACAAGGGGTAGACTAGTGTAGCTACTCTAGACAACGTGTGCAATATGTCTAGGGTTTCTCTTCCCTTGGTGCACGTCATTTCCAAATAATGCAACGTCCCATACCGCTGCACTATAAGGAAAGAACGACATCTAAGGACTTGCTACTCAACAAGCACCAGTCTAGACCTAGTTCTCAGACATCTAGGTGCTAACCTAGAGGTTAGGTCAGATCTAGTCTCTAAAAGATGACTAATCTAACCCTAAAGATTATTAAGGTTCAAGGTTCTTTAGTTTTGAGTTGCATAATGAGGAAATGTCAGGCTTTGCTATTGTTCATGCTCTGATACCACCTGTGACGTCCTCGGATTTTCTAAAACTTAATCTGATGTGCGACGTCCAAATGGAAACCCTCACCTCAGCGAGAATTCCAATTTAAACATCCCACATGAGTCTAAGAAGAAGAAAATCAGAGGAAGTCAGAAGGAAACACAGTAGTAGCACATGTACATGAACAATAATAAAACCATACACACATGTTCATCATTCAACATATAATTACATCAATATTTTATCAAGGCACTTGGACTCTTCAAAATCTCAAGGACATGATTTCACTTGTGTCATTGAACATTTAGGATTCCAAAAGTCCACTCCATCACATCGTCAACTAGTAATCTTTATTCTAACTTCATCAATACGCCAATTATTTAATCAACTTCAAACCTTTATAAATCTTAATGGGAACATGAAAATATAGTGAAACCTATAGCCATAGATTCATAACTATCCATGATACCTCCCATGCAATTGGTGCCAAGACTCACTTATTTGACCAGTCAACTGGATACCTTCAGAATGTATAAACTTAAGGATCTTAATCATGATTTCCACACCAATTAACATCCATATTTTAGCAAGGCACTTGGACTCTTCAAAATCTCAAGGACATGATTTCACTTGTGTCATTGGACATTTAGGATTCCAAAAGTCCACTCCATCACAGTACATTAGCACATGCATTTACTAGTCTATATATGCATGCAATTTACAAGTGTCATCATAAAAGAGAGTTTTAATGGTTGATGGGCATGGTTATAGACAACAAACCGTATTATCTGTGCAAGGTTGTGTGGTTGTTTAATCTCATTTTATCTCATTATCTTCCCAATGTAAATTTAATTTTTTCATACCATTTCTTCCCTTGAATGTAACTCGAGGTTTCTCTATAATCATGTAATATTAGGATAGTTTACTTTCCTCTTATGATGAATAAGAAAGACATTCTAAAGACGTCAGACGATCATATCGAAGGCAAGCCGACCATATGGAGGATTCAGGAGGACCAGAAGGATTAGCAAAACCCACCGACTGATTGACCCAACTGATCGGCTGGTGGATCCAGCAGATGGTGGTCAAAAAAACCAGATGACTGGTGAAATGACCAAATGACTGGCCTGGAGGTGAGCCAATCGACTCAAAGTATGAATCGATCCAATCAGATTGGCAAGCATATATGTTCATCAACAACATGTTTGTACATATGATGTTGACCCTAGGTTGTGGTGATTCTTTGTGGCTCTAAGGAATTATATTAGGCTGGCTACAACCATTACTTTTTGTTTATTGCATGTTTTATTGTGGGGTATAACATGTATATGATACATACTATATATGTGGAGATTGGATAAAGTATATGTCTATATCTACAAACTCCCTCAATTAAAATATTAAGCCTTAGATGCTTTTCAAAAGTGGCAAACTTGAAAAGCTTGATTGACCAAGCATAGGTTATGCCCAAGCATGGTGTGCTATCTATCTCATGGAGGTATGATGGAAATAATGTAGGTTCCACCCAAGTGGGGTGTATTATTATTATATTGAATTTTGGGTCAGGCTTAACTTGAGATTCTTAGAGAGTCTAGGCCTAGAGGAATGCACATGATTATGTCAAGGAGTGTGCATATCATCTTGAATTTCATATGATGGAATTGACAAAAGTTTCCTACCTTGATAATGGACTATGTATTGCGGCGTATGTTCAATTCCACTAACAAATTATTTTATACATGGCTAAGGGTATGATACCCACAGTAAAGGAGAAACATCAAGGATAGAGATATCTGAGGACCAATTTAAGGAAGCCTTAAAGATTTCTGAGGATAGACCTGGTGGGGTACAAACCATCCAGAATTTAGATTTTCCATCATGTTTATGAGATGTTTTAGTTTATGGTGTGAGTTTAATGTTATGATCTTGAGTTGTGAGAAATCCATATGGTATTCTATGTTGTTTGAATAAATTATGTTTTTATGTAATGATCATATGTTTGTGTCATCCTCATAAAGAAATATGCTTCTGCTCAGTAATATTGGTGATTTAGAAATTGGGACATTACAATATGGTATCAGAGCCAAAAATGCAGTTGTCCACGTAACTTTTCTCATTATTCACTAGGTAGACTTTACATACCTTCCTTGTTGATGAGAAGTGGCATGTGTATATAGGACAATAAGTCAAGAATTTAGAACATGTGTTGTTATAAACCCTATACAAAGAACAACTCCTAGGGTTTAGGTATAAAAATAGGTATTAGGGATAGGAGTCTATCTTTCTTGGATATGTTGTCTTAAATCCATCATAGATAGTGACATGTCCTCTCCCCTTCTCAATGGTTGGTGCATGCTAACTGAGAGTTGTAGAGAAGATGCTAGGAAAAAGACTCACCATGCATCTCTCATCCTTCTTGATAGAAAATCTAGTATGGAACATGTATGATACTAAGATGTTGGGTAGTAGCATGATGATATCTCACGCCCCTAGATTTATGGATGGACAATACAAATATAGAGGTGTCACTAAGAAAGATTGGTACTGAAGACCTAAATTTGTATCCCCTAAACCTAATCCATGTATATTTTTGAGATTTAGATCACGGTACCCCAAGACTTTGAGTAAAACATTAGGATGAAGTTACCCCAAAACAAGTGGTTTGGATTGATGATTCAAATTTTATTTGATGAAATTAATTTAAGGATGAATTGAGGAACTTTCTATTGGGTAAATTGAAGAAATTGATTTAGATGATGGATTGAGGTCATTGATAATTAGGACATTAATCGATATAGTGTTTTGATTTTGTATTGGTAGACCCCAAGTATAGGATTGAACTAAAACTCTAGGTAAAACTAGAACCATTTAGGAAAACCAAGATGTCAGAGTTTTCATGTTAGAGATAAGAAAAACTCTAATTGGGTAGGTTCGTAGAATCTCAAGGACAAAATTCAAACAAGATGGGTAGAATTCTAATAGTTTTATTTTCAACCTCAATTAGGTCAATAGACTAAATCACGATCCTGGTCGGTCCTAATTAACTTTAAACCAAAGTTCCATTGAAAAATAGCATGATTTGAAGATCTTTTTATTATATTACAATTAATTGTCACAAAATATATCTAAGTGATTAAATAAATGTCATATGTGGGTCAAGGATATAATTGACCCAACTGTTGTCTACAGGATAAGAAGGTACATGCATGCCTAAATGATTGTGTGTTATTTCAAAATGACTATATCAATTAGAATAATTGTCTCAAATATGGGTTGTCAAGGTACAAAATGACAACTCCAGGTAAGGCATACTAGCTCTTCTGCCAAGCTGATGTGATATCTACCTATATTACCATGGTTTATCTCTTGTTTGCCATGACCATATATGTGTAAAATTTATCTTAGTGTGCAAAGGTAAAGGAATACAATGATGGGATTCTACAACATGTGTTTCATTCTCCACAATGAAAAAAGGAAGGAAAGACTTCAAGGAGAAAGGAGGAAGCTGAGTAGTCACTAGCAAGGAGATGATTGTCAATCCCTCTCCCATACGGTCGAGTCACGTTGTACCTCAACCACCTGTGACAAGCGAATTATTATATCTTAGATTTGGTGAAGAAGTAAGGAATTTTAGACTTGGTCTTTTTACCGATAGAATGAATTTATGCATAACATTAACAAGCCAACATAGACCTTCCCCTATTATGATCGTTATATACAATATTTCTCCCTAGTTGTGTATGAATAATAAGCACATCATACTATCCTTGTTGTTATCGCCCCCCAAACAACCTCGAAATTATATTGATATTTTTCTTGAACCTCTAACTTAAAGAAATATTTGAGAGAAGGTGTGACCTATGATTCATTAAATAGAGAGACATTTCATTTGCATCCTATGTTGTTTTGCACTATAAATGCCTTTCAAACAAATGTGAATATTGTGGATATAGCATAAAAGGTTCCAAAGTATGTCCTATATGTATATCTTTGTCATCGAAGGTTTCTTCCAAAAGTGTATCCTTCACTAGTATACAAATGGCATATAATGTTACTTTCAGTGTCGTCAGTTACATAAAAACCCGACGCCAAAGAACAATGACGTCAGTTTTCTAAAACAACCATCACCATATGTGATCTTGTCAATTTAGAAATGGCATGGGTACCACTTTTACTTTAATATAAGTTTTTTTTTTTTAAACCAACGTCCAAAATTACCCGCAAAATACAATTTTCCAGGAAAAAACATTTTCCTCCAAAATTTTCAACCCAACGTCAGTTTTTGCTAATATAGATGACACATATTTTGCCCCATGTACCTACAGAAAAATTTATGCCCTCATTAGTCATCGGCTCTGTAATCTAACTGAGGACTAATCACCCTTCATGAGACAAACTTTCTTTTAAGGGGACTGGTTTATAGCGTCAGTTGTTTACTAGAAACTGTCTGACTAGGTGTTTTTCCGCCTTGTCCCTACAAAAATATCCCCCCAATTTTCTCTTTCTTCATCGATTTTTATTGACAACCGAAACCTATGGCCCTAACAGTAGATCAATTTTTTTTTCAAAATGTATATAGACATCAGTTTTTCCATTAGTAATTGACGACTATGTTAGACTATTTCTTTTGGTTTAGGAGTTAGTCATAGGTTTATCTCTACAACAAACAACTAAAACCCTAACCAAGTGGAACTTTTTTTTGTTTAGATTTGCGCTTAGTTGTTAGTTTTTCACAAGTAACCAACGACTATAATACTTAGGCATCAGTTTTTCTAAACAATAGATGACTATAGGTAACTTAATAGCACTCGCACGACACAAACTTTTCCCCATTCTTTGTTTCATCGTGATTCAACTAGGCCTCTGGTGATTTGCGGTCCCTGCCCACATGTACCACCTTTGTAGCTCGAGGGTCCTCTGCCAACACTACACCCCTCTCTTCCCCTAATCATTCGCCAACACTCTGCTTCAAGCTCTTCCACTCCAATAGCTTAGGAGGACGTCGCCGCCTAAGTAGCTCTACCTCTTGTGGAGCTTGGGAGGACACCACTCTACCTAAGGAGCTTGGGAGGATGCATCTCCAGTCACCACCACTGGACACCACTCTGCCTGAGGAGCTTGGGAAGACGCCACTCCAGTCACCACCACCGGCTTCCGCTCGATCAACTCCAGCCATCTACCACCGCTCAATCTTGCTTCACCGCCCGTCATGGTCACACCTCCTTCTTCGCTAATCATGACCACATCCACCTGCAGTTGCCGCCACTGTAGCCTGCTCCACCATTGTTGTGAGTAGTTAATTAGAAGTAGATTTTTATTAATTAGGGTTAACGATGTATGCATGAACTTAATTAATTAGATATGCACTT
The DNA here is from genome assembly GCA_963693085.1 of Alisma plantago-aquatica. Lineage (NCBI taxonomy): Eukaryota > Viridiplantae > Streptophyta > Magnoliopsida > Alismatales > Alismataceae > Alisma > Alisma plantago-aquatica. The sequence continues at coordinate 1,443,952,240 of OY856412.1, forward strand.
ACTTTCTCTATTGTTAGTGATTGATTCAATTTAGTTGAATAATTTCTCTTCAAGATTGTGTAGTTGATTAATATTGATTAATTAAGGTTAATGATGCATGAATGAATTTAATTAATTAATATTTCTTTCTTTCTCTCTTGTTAGTGATTGATTTAACATAGTTCAACAGTTTCTCTTCAAGATTGTGTAGTTGATTAATATTAATTAATTAGAATTAATTATGCATGATAACTTACCCAAATGGAAGAATGAATTGAATTAAATGATGTTACATAAAATATAGGATATGAATGATGAAACTATGATCATATGTATAGTAATGAAAACATATGTACATGTTTTTTGGCCTAGAAACCCGTCTGTGATTTATTCATTATGAGTAAATCTTGGATAGTCCTCGATTTGAGACTATTCTTGAACACTTAATCTCACTTAAGATGTAAGTGTATAATGTATAATTGGTTTTCATGATGTTTCGTCGACACTTCCCCATTTGTTCTATAAGTACATATGTTGGTTGGCATTTGCCCATGTACATCAGTATACTTAGAGAACTGCGAGGAAATGTTGTTGAATTTTTCTTGAAAACTGAATACACATTGTACAACTACTAGTGAGATTAGGTGTTCAAGAATGGTATATGTGGTATAAACATTCATTATGAGACCCTAAACCCTAGTCTTTTAACCCTAAACCCTAATCTTTTAACCCTAAACCCTAATCCTTTAAATCCTTATCCCGAAATCTAAAATATAAATGTTAATCTATTTGTAAATCCTTATCTTAATATGTAAACCCTAAACCCTAATAATTGTTTTTTCTTTTATCATAGAATGGATAGATCATGGATGTCCATTCCAAATTGCTTCACCTAGAGTTTATTGCTAGTCTTTATCAATTTATTAGATTTGTGGAGAAACACAAGAAACAACATGCAGATAGGTTCTATGATATATGCAGGCATTGCAGTATCAACTTGAAAGTCAGCAATAGTGACAAAATCAAAAGTCATGTCATGTGCAATGGGATTGTACAAGGCTATACAGAATGGTACTGGCATAGAGAGATTTCAAACCTAAGATCAACAGATGTCAATAGTAGTGCTTGTGTTGTACAAGAAATTACCATTGATGACATAGATGTGAACGAACCGATTCCGATGAACGTCGTTAATGTGATGATGGATAATTGTAGGGTAGAGCACACCAATCCACCTTCCTTGTTTAGGAACATTGTGCATGATGTTGAGAGACCATTATACACATGTTGTACTAAGTTTAGAAGTTGAGCGTTGTGCTGAGATTGTATAATCTAAAGACTAACAAAAGATGGAGGAACAAAAGCTTCATGTCATTGTTGTATTTATTGAAAGAAATTTGTCTAAAGGAAACGATCTTCCAAGCTCAACATATGAGTTAAATAAAATATTATGTCCAATCGAAATTGAGGCTAGGAAGGTGCATGCATGCCTGAATGATTGTGTATTATTTCAAAAGGACTATGTGGATTTGAAATATTTTCCAAAATGTCAGGTATCAATGTATAAAATGACCACTTTAGGGATGTCCAAAACTGGCTATCCTGCCAAGATGATGTGGTATCTACCTATAATACCATGGTTTCAACACTTGCTTGCAATTCGATAGATGCAGAGAATTTAAGGTAGCATGCAAAGGTTAAGAAAAATAATGATGGGATCCTACGACATGTGTTTGATTCCCCACAGTGCAAAAAGATTGATTTATTATACATTGAATTTGGTGAAGAAGTCATGAATCTAAGACTTTGTATTTGTATCGATGGAATGAATCCATACAACACATCAAACAGATAACATAGCACTTGGCATGTTATCTTGTTATATACAATCTTCCTCCCTGGTTGTGTATGAAAAATAAGTATGTTATTGTTACGACTCCACCTCCCGATAACCCCCAATTAAGGGAGAAGGAGAGGTTGAAGCCGCACCCATAACTTCTGAATCAAAGGTTCGGCAATTAACCAAGAATAATTATCAAATTTTAACCTACTATATTGAAAATCTGTAAGAAAATAAATTTTTGCATACCTTTTTGAAAACTTGGATCTCTAAACTTCTATCCACTTAAGGATTCTACTTTAACTAATCCTCCTTGTATTTTTCTTCATGTATTTCACAATATGACGATTTACTGTTTGTCCTTTTTGCTTGTTCCTAAAACGCCGACAAACAAAACGTCGGTCAGCCGAAGCTGGTATGTGGGGGAAACAATAAACATGCAACTATAATAACAATGTAATCATTCAATTAATCATTTAACAATCAAGATTATGTTTTAGATATAACTCTGTGATCCAAGAGTACCCTATCCTCTATGTTGTCCCCATTAAACCCCTCATGGTCCCAACTATAAGTGAACCAGTTTCTAGGGTTGAGTCACATGGCACTACTCGTAAGTAGTCCACTCCTTAACTCATGGCAGGCTAATGAGTCTCATGGCACTACACATAGGTAGCCCAGTTTCTAACTCTCGATAACCTAGACCTTGCTCTAGGATTACCCTTTTTTTTTCTTAGCCTTTTCAAAGCAATAGAGGTGGACCCAAATCTAGTCAGTTATATACGAACATTTATAGTGATAATCATAGTCACTTTATAATTGCATGAAATAAATAGACATCCAACAGTTATTTTCAAGCAACCGATTAAAACTTCGGGAATCACCGTGAAACTAGAGAGATTATTCATAAGTGTAACCACATACCTGATTTGATGAGTCATGCAGATTATTCAACATATACTTCAGGTATATACAATCAAACCAATCAACATATCCAAGCAAGTAATTCAATCATCACATAATTCCTGAAAAGAATATGTACTCTATTTATTACACACTTTATCAAGAATCTACTTTATTGACTTGGATTCTCTTTCTAGGGTTTCTAATCCGCATTAAGGTTTCATTAATATTCATTAGGGTTTCTTAGATCAACTTCTCAAACTTTATCCCTTTTAGGTTTCTAATATTCATTTATATGAACCTTAATTGCTCAACTATCCATTTTAATAGTCTTTTATACCGAAATTGACTTAGGATCATCACATCCCTATTTATTCATGGATTTGAACAATTAAACCAATTAAAATACATATTCACCTAAATTAGGGTTTTCAATCTCATTAATGCATAATCATGCATGAAACCCTAAATTAAGCCAAATATATAAAAAGATCATCTTTTTAGACCCTATTTTCACTTTTATTAACAATAGGTTAATATTAGCTTGAATTATCCAAACAACATCATTAAGTCCATCTATCATCAAATCTAAGGGTTTTTCCCTAACTAAAACATTAAAGATGATAACTTTATGTCCTTTTCAAATTCATGCATATATAAGCACATAAACTCTAAATTAGACTAATCGTGTACAAAGTTCTTCAATTTTGAACATAATGTACCTTTTTACATGTAACAGGTTAACGTCAACTCTAATGATCCATTAAACCCTATCAAACACTTTCTTTTTTTCAAAATAGGGTTTCTTAAGAATTAAAGCATTAAAGATGATTACTTCCATTACTTTTCAGATTGCAAAAAGAATCAGGCTTCAAACATAATTTGTTTGTGTTCCTCTCATTCTGAGGACCATTTTTCATATAGGACTTGTTTTAATCTGAGTTACGGTTCATTAGATACGAATTTAACAAGATTTACCTTTTTTGGACCAATCAGAGTGTGCCACGTCGCTCCTTGCATGCAACACTGCCCACATTTTGGAAAACATTTTGAATTGACCTTCTTGACCTCAGTTAAGTGATATGTTTCTACAGCCCGTGGAGGGCAACTTCGTCCAATGACCAAGGGGTCGTCTTCAACCTTGCTCCGCCGACTTGTTGCTGCCCTAGCCGTGGTGCGCGGCTCCTCTTCCTCCCCCGGGACCTCGACCGCCATCGGGGATAGGTCCCCTGCCACCACAGCTCTTCCGCGCACCTCAGGGTGGTTTTTAGCTTGCGTCCAAGGGATTCCTCTGCGCTGGCCATGACCACAACCCGCAGCAGGCCTTGCAGCCGTGCGGCCACTGCTGCGTGCAGTTTAGGATACGGCAACGTCAGCCCAGCTTCTTACAACTTTGTGGAGCAGCATGTGTCCATATCCAACCTTTCATACCTCCTCATGGTGCCCTGATCATAGCTCTCTTCTCCATTATGGTTTGTGGACAAAAACATGGAAGAAGGTGAAGAAGATAGAAGGATATCTATGTGGGATCCCTCTAGTCTTTTCCAATGGATTCGACCCTTGATATAGGGAGGACATCCACGCCCTTACGTACTTGCCTATGAGAAAAGCAAGGCTTCTCCTCTTTAGGAAACCACCTTTCCATAGTTGAGAATAAATTATCTATCCTTATATTAATTCTTTATTTTCCTTGTTCCTTAGTCATTAAGAATTCGAAATTATTTTCTCTTATTATCTTCATGTTTGCTTTTTAATTCTTTGGCACGAATTTCTATCTTCTTTTATTAGAAATCACTTCTTTTTTCATAATGCCACCAAAAACATTAATAAAGTATCATATTATCTTTTATTTTGCAAATTTTGGTATTTTCTCTTTCCTCTTCCTTCATTGGGGATCCTTGTACCCCAAGAAACTATATTATTTCGAAATTACTTTTTAAGGATACTTATTATCCTTCTAGATGCATCTATATGCATTATTTCACATTATCTTGTTTATTTCTTATTAAAATAATTCTTTTTGAGGATTTCTCTTTATTTCTCTTTTATTTTCCTCAATAGCCTTTCTTTTAATATTAGCAACCTCATGGATACGAAACTTCACCAAGAAATCTCATTTATACCTCTTTCCATTCATTTTCCACATTTTAACATTGTTTTCATTTTCTTTCTTAATAAAGAAAGACATATTAATCTTTTCTTTTCTTATTGCTTTCTTTTTACAACTTTGGACTCCTTGGAACCCAAGGAACACAAGAGGCACGAAATCCTCTTTGGATTTGCCTTCTAGAGGTTTCCACATTATTCTTTTCTCAAATATTCAATTATTCATTACTAATTGAATTTTCTTTGTTATTTGGGCCCAATAGCCAATAAATCCCATAACACAGACATCAAGGATATTGTAAACAAAATCCATGTATTCAAAACAAATCATACCATTCTTTGTTCAATTATCCTTAATATGAGAAATTGCATTTCTCACCAATTGAACCCAAAAATTGGGGTTGTAACATCCTTCCCCTCTTATAGGAATTTTGTCCTCAAAATTCAAACAAGCAAACAAACAATTCAGGACAAGATTTTTCCATGTCCATCATTGGCCCCTATGTGGCTTTACCCTACCCATGGCACTTCCAAAGAACCTTTATCATCACTTATTCTTTTCTCTGAGTTCTTTCACTCTGGCATCTATAAATTGCACAGGTGACTCAGGTCATTTCAGCCTCCCTTGGGGCTCACTAGGTTCATTGCTCAGCACATGGTCGGGGTACCTCACATAGTGCTCTGAATCAGACACATGGAACTCATCACACATTACTTTATCCTGAGGGGTAAGGTCAATCTTAACCTTCTCCACCCAACCATATCAAAAGAACCCATGCATCGGGGACTCAGCTCTCTTAGCTATAACTTAGAGGAGTCAAATTTTCACATATTCTTCCACAGTAACTTGTATGTCAGTCAACTTTTCATCTGCTCATGACTCTCATCGTCTCTAGGCTCCTTTCAGCCCTTTCACAATCAAAGTGACTTCATCTACACGCACTGTGGTCCTTTTCTAACCATCATGTGGTCCTTTCACCAACATCACATTACTGAGGTGGTGACCGACACAACCTCCCTCACAGAGCTTCTTATGAAACCTGATACTGGCTATGGTGGTCATTGTCACATCTATCATAGGACAAGAACTGTCTCTAGATATCACCCTGAATGAGCACACATGCTCTCGTCAGACCCCTTTAGTCTGGATTATACTAACCATTAGTTAGGGGTGATAAACTGTACTATCATTGAGTTCTTCATGTACCTACTTACACTTTATGGAAGTGAACCTCTAGGCCAAACTCAAGATCCTTTGAACTCACATCATTGTAGTTGGACCATCTCTCTCATGGATAGTTCAACCAGATCTGTCCCTTAACAGAACTCGTTCTTTCTCATGTTATCTAGGAAAGGCGATCTACCATAACCCATATTGCATCTCGACCTTCCTTGGTCCTGAGGATACTTACAACATCCATAGGGATGAACTCCCTTTCCCTTTCGGGGACTCTTTATCCTTTATATTAATGCACTGGGTTACCGGTGCTCATCCTTCACCTCCTATCATCCATGGCAACATACCACGTGCAGCCTCATCTTAGGCATATAAAGTACTACTGTCACTTATTATCTTGGTAGTATAACGGTGTATGGAGATCTTCAATCATGATTTTCTATATGCCATGATTCTTTAAGATCGATTCCTCTGAAACCCTAAACCACTCTAGTCAGGGTTTCATCACCTTCTTTTCCAAAGAAATGCATCTGAGGTTCTACCATCATCCTTTCATTGCATCAAGGACTAGACTGGCTAACCAAACAACCTTTAACTTTTCAACGTATCATGTTACATCTGAGTGCTATCCAAACACTTCTCCTTTTCAAACTTAGGGTTAGCCAAACAATCTGTTCTAGCTTCTATTCAAACAAGTCAGATGCATCTTAACCAGAACATTCATTACCACCTCACAACCTTAGGTATTAGGTAATATTTAAGACATACGCTTCCATGTATTTCACTTATCATCTCACCTCAAACTCTATGTCTGTCTTCATTAAGAACACTCTCTGATTTCATCATCATGGTGATCAAACTCAACCTGATATAACTTGTAAGTTCTACATAGCTCATGATAAAAACATTGTCATAAGGTGACTACCTCATTCCTCTTAGTCTTTGCAAACCATCCATGTATCATTCACTTTACCAGGGTAGGTTATCTTCTCTATCCCCATTTCTCGTGGAAACGTTCCAACCTACATAATCTCTTATCCTTGGTGTATGGCATGCATAATGTCCTATCTCTCACCCCCATAACAAGAGGAAATAAGCATTTGGCTGCAGTCCAAATACAGATTTCTTCCTGTTCTAAGAGTAGAGATGGTACATCCCACCTTGCCAATACACCTTTACATCTAAGTTGCAACATGCCACATATCTCTCTATGTCACAGACATCAAGATATCAAACTAGTGTTGAACCTACTGAGGTTTATATCCTTGGTCATCTCCTCTAGGTCTAAAGGGTACCGACTCTTTTGGGGTCATCCCTCTTCCGTCATGCATCAAGAGAGTGCCCTACTCATCTGCCCTTTGGGTCCCATGAGTTCATGAAGGTGATCAATCTCCTAACCCATGGCCCTCAGACAATGATAGATGTTACCTCTCGACCCTATGGTCATGTGCAACTGGGGAATTAGGCAACTCCTACTTTCATCGGTCTTATCCCTACCTGACCCTAGGATAGACTTAGGATTCTTCATTATAGTACATGTTCATTTAGAACCTTACCCAAGTCTTCATCATCTCTCTTCCTGCATTCATGGGTTGGCTTTCATCCTTTCATAGGGATCATGGCAACCTTCCTACCTTGGTCAAGCCCCATACCAGTTACCTCCATGGTAACACATTCATATGCAATTAGAGATGGATATCTATGGGTCTACAAGTTCATTCTCATACTATGTATTTTTCACTTAGCTTGTCAAGATCATGTGAGACCTCTTCAGGTTACCTTAAACCAACAAAACTGATATACACCCTACCAAAGGGGTCCCTCTCCCAGGATGGGATGAAAACTATCTCTTGACAACAAGGTCACAAAAGCTCTTAGGTCTAGGGTTTACATCCACACGAGCCTACTTAACCCTAGCAAGCTATTAAGGCACAACAGATCACCTATAGAACCATGCTAGGTCATACTTGTCCTCTTTCCTCAATGTTAGATCATCAACCTAGCTGTGAGGGGTTCATCAAACACACCTTAAACTTAAGGGGCTTCCCTTTTCCTCTATACCATGCTCGCTTCTATAGGAACTCAACTTCTCATCATGAGAATTAGGTACACCACTTCCCCTCTTAGGCCTAGGAACCCTAGGTTCACTTATAGGTGTCCAACTACGTGCTCTATCTCTTAACTACGAACCAAGCATGCAAAAGGCTTGACATGCACATCTTGTCATCCTTCAATTCGAGCAACACTTAGGGTTGGGTCCTCCTTAAGGATAACCAACAAGGTACAAGGCCTCACAACATGCTACTAAACCTTTCTTGGTCTAAGGAACTCTTCTTCCTACCTCAGAAGGTAAACACCTATACCGTAGGCACATAGGAACCACATGCTTCATCTTCACTCTCTAGGGTTTGGTCCCTCTAAAGGCAACCAAGATATCAACAGCCTTAATGGATCATTCATGAGGCAACCTCTATCATCCACTTAGGTCGCATCATCCTCAACTCCTCATTGTTCCTCATATCTCGGGGTCTAGGTTTACGACCTTCTTGCTTGGTTCTAGCTCTCTCTCTAGATCTAACCCTACAACCAACCTCACCATTATAGGTCCCTTCTTCATGAAAGATCAACCTCAAAAGCATGCCCTACATGGGTGAAGCCTAGGTTCGAACTTATGTTTGCTTAAGATCATCCATAACCCCTTATGCTCCATCATAATTCCTTATCTAGGGTTTCATCCTATTGTCAGCACTATGATATGCCCTAGGTGCCAGCTATACCCTACTTTCACAGGCCCATAGGGTTTCTAAGGTCCTTCACTAACATCATCATCTAAGGAGCTATCCTTTACCCTAACATGCACGACCCTTCCCAGGGTTGGGTTGCCAAAGGTGCTAGGTCACCCAGGGATCATATAGCATCCCAAAGGCATGTCCTTTCAAACACCTGGTCCAAATCATCTCTCTCTAACCTTCACTTAGGGTTAGGGTTAGCATCATCCTCAAAGGATGTGCCAGGTCTCTACTTGAAATGGAGATCTCTATCTCCAAGACTAACTTATCCTCCTCACAAGAAGGTCTAGCCTCAGATCTCTTCTGAGGACATGACAACTTATGTCATACGACCTAAGCATGTATCTATTCTTTAGTTTGTGCTTAATCTATTATGCTTCTGTCCATGACATCTTATTTACATGCCTTTCATTAATTTGGTGGAGGATTCCTTAAACCTTATTAACCTTACCCATACCTCAAGAGGGTGAGGAGAAGAAAGAAAACCCTAATCCTTAAGGTCCTTAACAGGATTTTGTGGTGAGAAGGGATGAATAAGATGAGAAGTCCTAAAGGTATCTTATTTCGATTCATACCCTAAGACTTTGGCCAGGCAGTCACACAGATCTGGGGTTCCTCGTATTCCGACTAGCGGTGCGGAGGAAAATATTGCCAACCCCCGGTCATGATCCTTTTCTAGACACCTCCGTCTTTCGGATAATCCTCTAATAACTCCCTTGGGTTCTATGGAGTTTATAAAATTTAATAATTATTAATGGTTAAATGAGGAACCTACGCTCTGATACCAAATGTTACGACCCACCTCCCGATAACCCCCAATTAAGGGAGACCGATAGGTCGAAGCCGCACCCATAACTTCTGGATCAAAGGTTCGGCAATTAACCAAGAATAATTCAAATTTTAACCTACTGTACTGAAAAGCTGTAAGAAAATAAATTTTTGCATACCTTTTTGAAAACTTGGATCTCTAAACTTCTATCCACTTAAGGATTCTACTCTAACTAATCCTCCTTGTATTTTTCTTCATGTATTTCACAATATGACGATTTACTGTTTGTCCTTTTGGCTTGTTCCTAAAATGCCGACAAACAAAACGTCGGTCAGCCGAAGCTGGTATGTGGGGGAAACAATAAACGTGCAACTATGATAACAATATAATCATTCAATTAATCATTTAACAATCAAGATTATGTTTTAAATATAACTCTGTGATCCAAGAGTACCCTATCCTCTATGTTGTCCCCATTAAACCCCTCATGGTCCCACCTATAAGTGAACCAGTTTCTAGGGTTGAGTCACATGGCACTACTCGTAAGTAGTGCACTCCTTAACTCATGGCAGGCTAATGAGTCTCATGGCACTACACATAGGTAGCCCAATTTCTAACTCTCGGTAACCTAGACCTTGCTCTAGGATTACCCCTTTTTTTTCTTAGCCTTTTCAAAACAATAGAGGCGGACCCAGATCTAGTCAGTTATATACAAACATTTATAGTGATAATCATAGTCACTTTATAGTTGCATGAAATAAATAGACATCCAACAGTTATTTTCAAGCAACCGATTAAAACTTCGGGAATCACCGTGAAACTAGAGAGATTATTCATAAGCGTAACCACATACCTGATTTGATGAGTCATGCAAATTATTCAACATATACTTAAGGTATAAACAATCAAGCTAATCAACAGATCCAAGCAAGTAATTCAATCATCACATAATTCCTAAAAAGAATATGTACTCTATTTATTACACACTTTATCAAGAATCTACTTTATTGACTTGGATTCTCTTTCTAGGGTTTCTAATCCGCATTAAGGTTTCATTAATATTCATTAGGGTTTCTTAGATCAACTTCTCAAACTTTATCCATTTTAGGTTAATAAACCCTAAAATACACTTTTCCATTTGTATGAACCTTAATTGCTCAACTATCCATTTTAATAGTCTTTTATACCCAAATTGACTTAGGATCATCACATCCCTATTTATTCATGGATTTGAACAATTAAACCAATTAAAATACATATTCACCTAAATTAGGGTTTTCAAGCTCATTAATGCATAATCATGCACGAAACCCTAAATTAAGCCAAATATATAAAAAGATCATCTTTTTAGACCCTATTTTCACTTTTATTAACAATAGGTTAATATTAGCTTGAATTATCCAAACAACATCATTAAGTCTATCTATCATCAAATCTAAGGGTTTTTCCTTAATTAAAACATTAAAGATGATAACTTTATGTCCTTTTCAAATTTCATGCATATATAAGCACATAAACTCTAAATTAGACTAATCATGTACAAAGTTCTTCCATTTTGAACATAATGTACCTTTTTACATGTAATAGGTTAACATCAACTCTAATGATCCATTAAACCCTATCAAACACTATATTTTTATCAAAATAGGGTTCCTTAAGAATTAAAACATTATAGATGATTACTTCCATTACTTTTCAGATTGCAAAAAGAATCAGGCTTCAAACATAATTTCTTTCTGTTCCTCTCATTCTAAGGACCATTTTTCATATAGGACTTGTTTTAATCCGAGTTACAGTTTATTAGATATGAATTTAACAAGATTTAACTTTTTGGACCAATCAGAGCGTGCCACGTCGCTCCTTGCATGCAATGCTGCCCACGTTTTGGAAAACATTTCGAATTGAACTTCTTGCCCTCAGTTAAGTGATATGTTTTTACATCCCGTGGAGGGCAACTTCATCCAACGACCAAGGGGCCGTCTTCAACCTTGCTCTGCCGACTTGCTGCTGCCCTAGCCGCGGTGAGCCGCCCCTCATCCTCCCCTGGACCTCGGCCGCCATCGGGGACAAGTCCCATGCCACCACAGCTCCCCCGCGCACCTCAGGGTGCTTTTTATCCTGCGTCCAAGGGATTCCTCTGCGCTGGCCGTGACCGCGACCCGCAACAGGCCTTGCTGCCGTGCGGCCACTGCTGCGTGCAGTTTAGGATACGACAACGTCGGCCCAGCTTCTCATAGCTTTGTGGAGCAGCATGCATCCATATCCAACCTTTCATACCTCCTCATGGTGCCCTGATCATAGCGCTCTTCTCCATTAGGGTTTGTGGACAAAAATGTTGAAGAAGGTGAAGAAGATAGAAGGATATATGTGTGGGATCCCTCTGGTCTTTGCCAATGGATTCTACCCTCTATATAGGGAGGACACCCACGCCCTAACGTACTAGCCTATGAGCAAAGCAAGGCTTCTCCTCATTAGGAAACCACCTTTCCATAGTTGAGAATAAATTATCTCTCCTTATATTAATTCTTTATTTTCCTTGTTCCTTAGTCATTAAGAATTCGAAATTATTTTCTCTTATTCTCTTCATGTTTTCTTTTTAATTCTTTGGCACAAATTTCTATCTTCTTTTAATAGAAATCACTTCCTTTTTCATAATGCCACCAAAAACATTAATAAAGTATCATATTATCTTTTATTTTGCAAATTTTGGTATTTTCTCTTTCTTCTTCCTTCATTGGGGCTCCTTGTACCCAAGAAACTATATTATTTCGAAATTACTTTTTAAGGATACTTATTATCCTTCTAGATGCATCTATATGCATTATTTCACATTATCTTGTTTATTTCTTATTAAAATAATTCTTTTTGAGGATTTCTCTTTATTTCTCTTTTATTTGCCTCATTAGACTTTCTTTAAATATTAGCAACCTCATGGATACAAAACTTCACCAAGAAATCTCATTTATACCTCTTTCCATTCATTTTCCAGATTTTAACATTGTTTTCATTTTCTTTCTTAATAAAGAAAGACATAATTAATCTTTTCTTTTCTTATTGCTTTCTTTTTACAAATTTGGACTCCTTGGAACCCACGGAACCCAAGAGGCACGAAATCCTCTTTGGATTTTCCTTCTAGTGGTTTCCACATTATTCTTTTCTCAAATATTCAATTATTCATTACTAATTGAATTTTCTTTGTTATTTGGGCCCAATAGCCAATAAAGCCCACAACACAAACATCAAGGCTATTGTAAACAAAATCCATGTATTCAAAACAAATCATACCATTCTCTGTTCAATTATCCTTAATATGAGAAATCGCATTTCTCACCAATTGAACCCAAAAATTGGGGTTGTAATAGTTATGATGTAGTTGTTGATATCGGGCCCTAAACAACTTGGAAATGATATTGACATTTATCTTAAACATCTGATGGATGACTTATAAAGACTCTGGGGTGAAGGTGTGATGACCTATGATGCTTCATGTAGAGAGACATTTTGTTTGCATGCTATGTTGTTATGTACTATTAATGACTTTTCATCTATGGGAATTTCTCTGGATATAGTGTCAAAGGATCCAAAGCATGCCATATATGTGAAGAGAACATCGATTCAATACAAATCAAATATGGAAGCAAGATTTTGTATCTTGTTCATCGATGGTTTCTTCCAAAACTCTATCAGTATCGAAGGTTTCACAAAGCATTTAATGAATGGAATGTGGAATAGAGTGCCCCTGAACCTATACCAGGAGAGGTTGTTTATGAAAGACTAAAATACTTTGTCAATGGATTTGGTAAGAGATCACAATGTACCATTACCACACAAAGTAACAAATCTTTATTCAAGAAGAAGTTAATATTTTGGGATCTTCCTTATTGAAATTCTTTTGTAGTTAGGCATTGTATCGATGTCATGCATGTTGAAAAAAATATTTGTTATAGCGTCATTGGTACTCTATTGAATATAGTAGGTCAGACTAAAGATGGCATCAAATTTAGAATAAGCCTACATGAAACGGGAATAAAGAAAAAATTAATAGAAGTAGTTAGTAGTGATTAGAGAACATATTACCTCCTTCTAGTTATAAGTTGTCTATAAAGGAGAAGAAAGATTTTTGCAAGTTCTTGGTTAAAGTTAAGGTACCACAGGGTTACTCTTCAAACATCCATAGATTGGTATCAATGAAAGATCTAAAGCTGATAGGTCTTAAATTTCATGATTGTCACACTCTAATGCAATAAATATTTCTCATCGCAATTCGATCTATACTGCTGAAGCATGTAAGGTTTGCAATGACCAGACTTTGTATCTTCTTTAGCAGTCTATGTAGCAAAGTTATTGATCCTGAGAATCTTGATAAGTTGAAAAGTGAAGTGGTTGTTACTCTATGTCAGCTTGAGATATAATTTCCTCCTTCATTTTTTTGATATCATGGTACATCGTTTTGTCCACTTGACTAGGGAAGTGAAAATATTGGGACTAGTTTTCTTGCATTGGATGTATCCTTTTGAATTATACATGAGCATTTTTTAAGGTGATGCTTGAAAATGTTATCAGACTGAAGGGCGTATTATTGAGGGTTATGTGGTGAAAGAGGTTATGGATTTTTTTAATGACTTTCTGAGTGGTAATGAAGCTCATGTAAATGATTTTAGCAAAGGGAATTTGGGAGCATGAATAAAAGGAATCAGTCGTGAGCTGTGGAAACAAGCTCACTTATAAAGTTTTGCACAATATTGATGAAGTGAGTGTTTATATCAAAAAACATACCAATTTCATCAAGATCCTCGAGCCAATTTAATGTGGCTTGCTAGAGAGAATGAAAAAATATTTATTAAGTGGTTTGTAGATAAAGTCTTACATCAACTATCTCAAACGCCAAATAATAATTTTGAAAATATCAAATGCCTTGCCTTTAAAGAAAAATGAATGTTAAGTATTATGAAGGGTTTGACATAAACATGTTCTCATATTACATAAAACATCAAGATGATAAGAGTGTTGTCTAAAACATTGGCATTACCCTTCAAGCATATTCATTAATATTTTCTAGTACAAAATATAAGAGTTCATGTGATGTTAAAATGTCATATTACGGTGTCATTGAAGACATATGGGAGTTTGACTATCTAGATTTTAGAATTATGCTCCTTAAGTGTAATTGAGTTGATAACACCAAAGGAGTTATAGTGTATGAATTAGGTTTCACATTACTGAATTTTGAAAAGATTGGCGAGAAGTGTGAACCATTCATGTTGGCATCATAGGTGAAATAAGTATTTTATATCGATGAACATGTAAATGAAAAATGGTTGGTTGTTCTTCATGGTAAAAGATAGTTTATTGAAGATCCTATAGATGAAGAAGAGTACTATGACAAGTATGATGACTATAGTCCATTCTCATTTGGCTTACAAACACCAAATATTAAAGCTAACAATAACTTATATGTGTGTGGATATCACACCGAAGGAATGTTAATCGATAAAGATCTCATTATTAGAGGCATGTTTTTAATTTTTTAAATGTTGTATTTTTAGAATGTTAGATCAATGTGAACTTTACAATGTTATATTACTTTCATTAATTGTGAAAAATGTGATTGTTTTTATTTGACCATGAGTATGATGATCGTGACGATGATTACCATGAGGGTGGGGTGTTGTGTCACAGTGTATGTTTTACAATATATCTAGCCATATGTCCATTTATAACGTATATCATATATGTGTTTTTTTGTTAACTTTTAGATTGAGGATTTACCCCCTAAAAACCTTGTGCCAGCATTAATTTTTGAAAAAAATCAGGGGCATCGCTATGATGAACAAGTTACTACAACAAAGGGGCAATGGACCAAAATTGGTTGTAGAATTTGATCATGTAGGAAATTCAGTTGGAAAGAACCACAACTCATTTGTTTCATATCTTGGGGTTCTTACTCGTAGCCATTGTAGTGTAAATGCAGAATCTTGGCATACAGTTCCTAAAGGGAAGAAAGACTTAGTATGGAAAGAACTATGTGTGACGTATTATCATTTGCACTTATATTTTTAAAGTTATTTACAATTCTATTTTCAGAATACTCTATTATATATATGATATTTTGTAGAGTATATCTGAAGTGAATGAAAGCCTACATCATAAAAAGGCGATGCAATGCTATGGGAGGGTCCTAAGGAACTATACGACAACTCTCAACTGACAATACATGTGAGAGGTTGATAAGAGGAAGAAGTCATCCCTTGAGTAATGGAATTACCTGGACCTGACTGAGTGGGAGGTGTTTGTTTCCATGATAAATACCAAAGAATTTGAGGTATTCAACATCACTCTTAATTTAATTAGCATACATTCTTATGAATTCACCTATTTATAATTGACCTTGATTGTTACTAACCAATTCAATGTGCTTACTGATGTGCACAAATCATATCATCTTTTGGATCATGTTTGGTTGCATATTCATGTTGATATGACTCAATTATCACTCTCATTCATGCTAGATTCTATATTTTTAGCTATTCTTACTTGTCTCATGGTTTGGATTGTAGGTACTATATTTTGCAATGAAATGATGAGAAATATATCATATTATCTCTTATTGGATCACTCCTCAAGTATCTACATGTGTTGGGGTTCGAAACTACGCAAATACCACTTTTTACGGCATGTAAATCGGACCTACTCACTGAAAGTTATGAGCAAAATACACAACAACCCAGAACAGCGAAGTGCACGCCGTGCACCTGGGAATTTCAGGCAGATAAAAGTTTCTGGAAAGTTGCACGGCGTGCATTTCCAAAGTGCACGCCGTGCACCTGGCAGTTTCAGCATTTTGTAAAATACGAGTTTTTGTTTAAAACGAAGTGGGAACTTAATGGGCGGTTAGGCCCGGTCATTTATGAACGTTCCCTCATCCCAGAGCAAGCCTAGAGCAGAGGAGGGTGATTTTGAGGAGATCAAGGCTGGTTTCTTGGGAAAGGAGTCCATTTCTTCTTCTCTTCTTCTCCATTATCTTCTCCAAGGTGCAGCCAAGCTTCCCCAACTTCATGCAGCTTCTCAGGAGAGGAGCCAGTCCGTTTTGGAGCAACTTTAGGAGTGGAATTTCATCCCCAAGATAGAATTCTACTTCTCTTGGGTTACACTTTCAATTCTCCTAGCTTTTCCTTCTCTAAACCATGTTAAACTTTGAAAATTCTGTAGCATTTCTGCAATACATGATCATGGACGAGTAGAATCCGAATCTTGGACATGGGAGAGTAACTCCCATGTCATAGCTTGTATGAACATATGAATTTCGTACTAAATGTTAGTTTCTTGCATGTTCCAAGAGTTGTTTCAGATCTGAAATGCTTGTTTGTGTGATTGGCCATCATACTTGCATGTTTTATGCTTTCTTTCATAATCTGAGAAGATGTGTTTGAGGGTATGGAGTTACTCTTTTGGCAACTTGTCCTTGACCGCGAGAGTGGCTGGGATTATGTTGAGGAGCAAGGTTTGTGATTTGAAATGAAATACATACACGAGAGTGATGTATGGAGTTAAAATCATCATCACTTCACCGGGAGGTGAGTGATGACTACAAACCTCCTTTGCAAGTTAATTAACATGTTTAAATTTGTATTTTAATATAAGCTATGATGTGATAGTAAAATCCCAAGTCTAAGATCCTTCCAAATCTGAATCTTAACCTTTCTTAAGTGATAATTTAATGTTTTGTTTTAAATCTATAATTTAGTTGTTCTAATCCAATCATCTTGTGTACAACGATCTAGATTATTGAAAAGCATAACTCTTGCGCCTAACTAACCAACGCTCCTTGTGTTCGACCTCGACTACAACTACTCTCTTATACTTGCGGGATATAGCTAGTTGAGTAAAAGATCATTCTTAATGATTGAAACTCGTTAGTGTAAACAACCAACACTTACTAACAAGGTTATCAATGATAATTAAAGAGAAAGGCGTGCACTAAATATGCATGACCACATGATGGGTCCAGGTGGCTATGTAGCCCTTTGCCAAAAACTACATACGTCTTTCATTCAGTAGCCTACTGCTCCTACTGTTGAGATTGTTGAGTCCTCTACTACTACCGCACCTCTACATCACCATGATGTGTGGATAGATGGGAGGAAAAATAAAGAAAGAGATATAACTGACCCTGCAATTGTCGAGGTAGATGTAAAAATGGTAAAATTCAACTCTCAAAGCAATTAGCATTGATGATTGTTATTTTTACTTACCAATTGCTATTGATGATGATTAGTAGGAGCGTCACGAGAAGATGAAGCAAGGCTCATTCATCCCTGAGGGAACAAGGGATGAATTGATAGTTTCTCTCGATAACCCAGAGTATCCTGGATATGTTAGGGTTGCAAGCGCTGGTGTGGGCCTAAGAGTGTACTTCAGGCCATCAAAGTGCAAACATGTATAAAAAGAGGGATTTTCAAAAGATGATGTAACCTATTCTTTTTTTAGAATGTCATTGCAAAGGGAATTTGTGAATAAAAAGGAGTTTCTTTTTGTCATGTATATGTAGATGAGTTAATTGATAAGAGAGTTCAGGAAGCAATGAAAAAGTGGCAGGCATCTCAGGCTACCACTTAGATTAGTACCTATGTCATGCTGCTCTTCCCTATGATATAGGTGGTTGGGAATAATCATGTAGACCCACCACCTAGCATGTCTGATGTAAATATTTTTATGACATAGTAGCTAGTCTTTTCAAGATGAAATGTTTAGAGATATATATAACATACTCTATGCAAATTTGTAGGGGTTGAGGCCATGTTGTCTAAAATTGAAAGAATTCATTATTGCAGAGGGCGAGACTTACCCACGCCTCTAGGGCACACAATTCATGGCACTCCAATACATGATGGTGTGGTTCATGTGAGCCCAAGGATTGTCTTTTCCAGTTGGAGGCAACTTTCATTGCCATAGCCTACCCAGATGTTGGCACACTTGGTGAAGATGAAGGTGGAGTGGTCTTGTGGCCCAAAGAGGGAGTCCTCTATACTGATCATGTATGGTAAATTTTCATTATGTTAATTGGTATATGTATATACATGAGAATTGATATGAAATTTTATATATAGGATAAAAGGAAGAAACCAGATACAACTCATCCTCCTCCACCTCTACTCTTCCTCAAGTACCTAGTTGGCTTGCAAAAGACCTATACGACTTGATAGGTCCTCAGTGTAGGGGTATGGCAATATGGATAGGTGAATATTCTGAAATTTCACCTATTATTGTTTCTATGGAGGGGTATGCTATAGGTCAATCATACAATAATAATATATTATTACAAGATATTTTGGAGTTGTTTCATTATGCTTAACTAAATTCATCTATGATAGAGCTATGTATATGTTCACATCTTATTTATATATCTATATACATCATCTCATATATGGTAATCTATTTTCTTATATACTAATGCATACATAATATATGTTATGCAGCCACCTACATAGGTTCTGTAAATATTTTTCAATGACAACTGTGATTTCTAGTTCCATCCTTGATCAGTTTTGTTAATGAAAACCCTACATCAGTTATCTTATACTTCTCTATGACCTTTAAATATTTTGGTGAAAAGAAAATGAGTAGCTTCATTTAATGTTGGTTAAGTTTACTTTGGTTATATTTTTGACTTAAGAAGATTACATTTCATTATGGATTTTGAGTTATATATTTTTTACTTTCTTATCACTAAAGGTAAGCATTGGGAGTTATTGGTTGTTATTTCTGAGATGATGATTGTTTATTATATATATCCTAAGGGGAACAAACTAGACTGATCGGGAAAAGATTTGACAATGCCATTATACATGTGAGAAAAAAAATTATATTTATACTCGGTTAGCATCTATTATTACATGACTATTTACTAAAGAATTTGAATTTGTTACATTAATGTATAGGGCTATAAAAGATTTCAAAAATGTTGGAGGTGAAGTGGACAAGAAAAAGAAAGTGATAGTTTGGAAGAATGTAGATGTAGTTTCCTGACTCCAATGCATGTTTTATTTATTTGAACTATCCTTATTTTTATTTATTAACATTTTTAATGTTGAAATTTATAGTATGTCATACAAAACAATGGTTGGGCATGTGGATACTATGTGATTATATGGACATTATTGTTAGATATGCTACACACGACATCAAAAACTTACAACACGTAATATATAGTCTTGATCATCATAAGTATATTCTCATTAGATAATATTAAAATATAAAAATTAATAATTATATATATACATCATTCTCTTTGCATGTGTTTAAAACTAGTGACTTTATTACAAGGGAAAAATATTAGATGTACATATGCCCTATACGATAGAAAAATTAAATGACATAAGAGAAAATTGGGCAAAATCCTTTGAAAGGAATGCGATTTTTTATTATGATTGGGATAATGATGATAAAACATGACATTTATCAACTTTGGTGTCATTATTTCTGTATATATGTGGTGCTTATATATACATGTGTGAATGAATTTTTTGAATTGTCTTATTGAAATTTGATCTATATACATGTGTGTGAATGTGAAGATGTTTGAATGAATGTGATTCTACGTGGATGTGAATGTGAAAATGGATGAATGAATGAAACTATAGGTTTCTACATGTGTGTGAATATTAAAATAGATTAATGAATGGAATTGGAGGTTTCTACATGTCTGTGAATCATGTGAATGAATTAATTGTTTTTCTACATGTTCATGAATAACATGATGTATATGTAATCTGGGTCATCTTGTTATTGTAAGTTTGTAGCCTATTGTTAGGCTAAAATCATAGGATGTTATAAACCTACAATTTAGAACTGAATTGCAAGTTCTCCATCCCGCTGACCAGCCAAACACCATGCCTTTAAGTGGGTGTTGAAAAAAATGACATTTTGTCATCCGTTATTTGAAGGAACTCTCAATGAAGGTCTACGTCGTCAGTTATTTATAAAAAATTGATGACTATGTCCTAACCCAAGACAAAAGAAAATTTTAGGTATGAAGATAGGCATCGGTTTATGACATCATACCGATGAAAATTTGTAGTTGTATTGTCAGTTTTACTTTTAATTGATGACTATGAACCAAACACCTTTTGTTTGGAAAGGGAGCTAGTTATAGACTCTTATTGAAATAATCGGCGCTATGTCATAACCCGAGCCAAATTTTTTTTTGGTATGGAGATAGGCGTCGATTTTCTGTAGATAAATGATAGCTATTGATCCTACTAGTGTCGGTTCTTTTTTGGTTGCAATCAGGGCCAATTATGTGTCATTGGTTTTGGAACCGACGTCGTAGGCTTCTACCTTTAGTGTCACCCACTTGGGTGTCGCTTGAAAACCATCATAAAAAGTCCATTTTAAGTGACGTTAAAGTTAGTTTATGTACCAATACTTATTGAAAGTTGTATGGCTTTCTGCAGAGCCTGTTGGTTAGCTATCACAGTTTGCTGAGTTTGTAACATCTTTTCAATAGTGGATAGCTTGTCATCAGGGATGGGTCATGTTTGTCCATATTGTTGATTCAAGTTTTGATACTGAGAGTTGTTCTAATAGTTATTGTAGTTCCTATTCTGAAAGTTTCCTTGATTTCCAAAGTTCTGTTGTTGATTACACTGGAATCCAGGAGGGCCTCTTGATTGATTGTTGGGACCTAATTGATGCGAGTTAACAGCTCCTAAGGGGTTTCCATATTGAAAACCTGAGTGATTCCTATTTTGATTAGGATTGTAATAGTTCTGTCCAGGGGTGGTGTTGATAGCATTTAGATTCTCCATGTGGCAATTATCTCGTTGTCCACATGCATTGCTTAGAACAACATCATAAGGAACGTTGCATGATAGAGTGGAATGATCAGTGCTTTTGCATGCTTCACAGAATAGAGAAGTGGACTTGACCTGTTCTGGTTGCCTAGTGGGTGAACGTCCTCTTCCAATAGCAGCTAGAGATGATTCTATATGATCTTGCTTTGCAACTAAGACCTTCAAGGTTTTAGTGATGGACTTGTAATCTGGAATAGCTTCATCCATAACTACTTTCAAGACTCCTTTACCTACAGATCTGCCCCAATTGGCTTGATTTTCTGCTCCCAGGGTGACGACTCTCCATGCGCTGTCGTAACTTTGACGCATGAAGTTTCCTCCAAATGAGGAATCTAGAAACATTTTGACATCATCCTCCACACCCCTATAGAAGATTTCAATGAGTTGATTCTTAGGAATTCTGTGGTGTGGACATTTGCGTAGGAGCTCCTTGTACCTATCCCACCCTTCTGCGAGGGTTTCTCTAAGGACTTGAGTGAAATTTGTTATTCGACTCCTGATTTCATATGTAAGAGATGGGGGGTAGAACTTTTCCAAAAACACTTTGGAGTTTCTCCCAGGTGGTTATGGGTACTTCACTTTGTAGTGAATTGTACCAACTAATGGCTCTATCAGCGAGAGAATACTTGAAGAGACGGAGTCGAATGGCATCATCGGAGACTCCATTTTGCTTTGTAATAGCACATAAGTCGATGAATCTCAGAAGATGTCCTTGGCTGTCCTTTGCTTGTTTGCCATAGAAAGGGTTGTTTTTAAGCAATGTGATCCAATGTGCTCTAATATCAAAATTGGAAGCATCGATGGGAGGAGGTTGTACTGGATGATACACATTGGAAGCTTTTGGGATTGAGAACTCTCTAAGATCTTTCTGTAATTCTGCTGCCTGTGTTGCTAAGATATTCTATTGAACCACAGCTCTGGCTTCTTGCATGAGCCTCTCTCTCTACGCATTGATGGCTTGAGCCACTCTTTGGGCTACTTCTTCTTCTTGCGCCATCCTTGCTTGATTTTCTCTGATCTGATGATGAAAGGTTCTATCTATTTCTGGATCAAAGCTTGTTGTGAGTTTGGGACTATCTGAACGGTGCATGCACTATGCGTTGGTTAGCACCTGAAAATTAGAAAGATTTTGAAAATGAGATCCACAAAGTAGAGTCAAATTCAAGTAGATAAGCGATTGTTTCAAAAAGAAAAGCAAAATCCTAGATTAGTCTTAAAAGAACTAGATTAGATTGACTGATTTCGTTGTCCCCGGCAACGGCGCTAGAATTTGACGTGGTTAATGAATGCACTAACAAATTCGCCCAGGGCTGAAATCCCGGTGTTTTTACCAAAACCAAGTGCAATAATACCACCCGCAAGCGGACGAGTCTTATCGCAGTATAGTTGAGGATCGAACCCAAAGGACAACATTTTTAAGAATCCTTGTCAGCTGGATCTAGCTCAAGTAAAACTAATATTTGGAACAATTGGTTGATTTGGGGTTGTTTAAACTAATTGCAAGAAAGTAAAAGCGCAATTAAAGATGGGTTTAGATCAATGATATGGAGTCGCTGGGATGGTACCGGGTTTGACCAATGCTACACACACAAACATACTCCTTTGCAAACAATCCAGACAAGATATAACACTCCAAGTAGAGCTCCTGCAGAACCCCCCATACGGGCGTCAGGTCTGCGTAAGCATCACCATAGGCATCAGATGTCTCGTCACCTTCCAGATCACTTGTCTTACGGCTCTGAAGATACAAAATCCTACTAAGGTTGTGAACCCCCCATACGGGCGTCAGGTGCACAGAAGCGTCACCGAAGGCTAGATGGCTCGTCCCCTCGCGGATCATACACTTACGACCTCAAGGAATCCTATCAGAAGTTCTCGTCAAGGAGTCAACCACGTTAACCGATAAGCACATAGATGATTAAAGTACGAGTAAACATTGACGATTAACAAGAAGATACAAAATCCAACTAAGGCTGTGAACCCCCCATATGGGCGTCAGGCGCACAAAAGCGTCACCGAAGGATAGATGGCTCGTCCCCTCACTGATCACACACTTACGACCTCAAGGAATCCTATCAGAAGTTCTCGTCAAGGAGTCTAACTTGTTAAACGACGTTCAAACCCATGCATTGAATTTCTCACAACATAGGGAGCACAAAGATGAAAACAAGAAAATAACCAACCTATGAGCTTAACGATTAACGACAAAATGAAGAGTTATATTCATTGCCATGGAAAGTTTAATAAAAGAACATGGTTTGCATGGGCAACGGGGCTAGTCCCCACACCCCAACGAAAATGTACTACTCGCTCATGGTGCGAGATACAAGAAGGATGAGAGAGAAAGAGAGATCCGCCATGAGCTCGGTGCAGAAGGTAGTCGTAGCCCGGTGAAGAAGATGTGCCTCTTGCTCTGTCTTTCTTCTCTTCTCGGTCTCCTTGGTTGCAACACGGGAAGTAAGTGGAGTGGAACTTGATCGGAGTTGTTCTCTAGCAGCCTGGCAACGTCCGGATCCGATCCCTCCAAATGAGGACCCTAGGGGTCTATTTATATGCTCAGATCTGATCCCAAACGGTTTGGATAAGTTGCTGGAAATATCCTCTCCAAACGGTCTGGAGACTGTTTGGTGCCAAACGGTTTGGAGACTGTTTGGTGCCAAACGGTTTGGAGACCGTTTTGGTGCCAAACGGTTTGCGTCAATCGATCTTGAGGTTGGTCTCGGTCTCCGCATGAACGCGCAGCTTTTGTTCTTCGATCTATCTTCGTGCTTTGTGGCAAACGGTCTTGGAAACCGCATGGATCCAAATGGTCTGGAGACCACATGAACCCAAACGGTCTTGAGACCGCATGAACTCAAACGGTCTTGAGACCGCAGAAACTCAAACGGTCTTGAGACCGCATGAACCCAAACGGTCTTGAGACCGCATGAACTCAAACGGTCTTGAGACCGCATGAGCTCAAACGGTCTTGAGACGACATGAACCCAAACGGTCTTGGGACCACATGGACCCAAACGGTCTTGAGACCGCATGGATCCAAACGGTCTTGGGACCGCGCGGTTTTCTTTGGCAACAGATTACGTCATTCATTCTTCGCGTATTCTAGCAAACAGTCTTGGAACCGTATGGACCCAAATGGTCTTGAGACCACATGGATTCAAACAGTCTTGGGACCACAAGAGCTCAAATAGTCTTGGGACCGCAAGAGCTCAAACGGTCTTGGGACCATAGGAGCTCAAACGGTCTTGGGACCGCATGCATGGAATTACTTGATTTACCTGCATTAAATGAATGATATTTAGTTAAAACCTTGATTATTGAATCAGCTAAGTAGTTTTGTACATTATGATTCATATTAGGATGAAAAGGTGTGAGATAGAGTTGAAATTGTTCCAAAAAAGGTAATTGAATTCCATGATGAGTATGCACTCATCAGGCCCCTGATTTCATATGTAAGAGATGGAGGATAGAATTTTTTCAGAAATGCATTTTGGAGTTGCTCCCAGGTGGTGATGGGTACTTCACTTTGTAGTGAATTGTACCAACTGATGGCTCTATCAGCAACGAAATACTTGAAGAGACGGAGTCAAATGGCATCATTAGAGACTCCATTTTGCTTTGTCATAGCACATAGGTCGATGAATCTTAGAAGATGTCCTTGGCTGTTGACCTGTATTTTACTATGCGCTAAAACGCAAGTATACGCGTCGAGTAATATAGGCCTTTGTGAGGCCCGAGTCGAACACAGGGATACATGAATTATTGGAGACTCCTACTAACTAATTGCAATCAGCTAGGCCGAATGACAAAGTATGGTTTGTTGTCGAAATTTAAAGAAAATAAAATGAAACAAAGAAAAGAATCGATTAAAGGTTAATTTAATCAATTCAAAAGGATATCTTTAGGATTGTGGTTTCACCGCGGGTCAACATTGTATTAGGTTTTATATAATTCCTCACTCTTCTCTCTCTATCCGGGTAGTGGCCTGAAAACAGAATTACCCACTGTCGTGGTGTAATTCACTACTTAGGTTTAGGTTGATTCCACCGTCGTAGTAATCATTCCCCTAAACTAAGCACATTACGAACGATTTCTCAGTTTCCACCATTAATTTTACACCTCCTTTGTCAAGGGATTTATCGATTAATGTAGGTTTCGTCTCTTTTCAACCGTTAATCCTTCTATCGAAGTGATTAAGGGCATTAAGTTATTATTATGGTGATCAGGCATAACAATATATATGGAGAAAACGAAACTATACCACGGATTTAAGGGAGAAAATATGAATTATTAATATAAAATCGTCATACAATGCATTCCCGGGCTACTCCCGGTCCTAAAGATGGAGGGTTTTAGCCTTGCATGTTCATCTTGCACAAATACATGGTAGAAATAGGGGAATTCATAAGAAAAACGTGAATTAAGTGGGAAAACCCCTGAACAGAGAAGAACCGGTGGATCCTTTGCGTAGAACACGAGCTTTCCCGCCTCTCGATGGTGAAATTCATCTTCGGCAGCGTCCGGATTGACAGGGATGAGCTTCTGGCCTCCGTTCTCCTTTTTTCCTTCCTCGGCACTCGTGCAATGACCAAAATTCGATCCCCCTTCCTGTCGGCGGCCGTCATTAGGTATAAGTCCCTAATTAGGTCGTCAAATAACTCCAGCCGTCCGATTGAGATCAAAACGAATCCAACGCATATCTGCCGGCGTCGATACCATCGACGCGGGTCGATGGTATCGACCCAGCGTATTAGCGGCAACCTTCTTTTCTTTTCGTCTGAGTGCCTGTGTCCATCTCGATACCATCGACTAGGGTCGATGGTATTGACTCTCTTTAGCGTCGGTTGTTGTCGTTTAGTGACGCTGTAGCCTCCAAGCGTCGATGGCATCGACTTGGGTCGATGGTATCGACGGATTCCTGGCCAGCAACCTGAAGGGATCTCGATGCCATCGACTTGTATGTCGATGGTTTCGACTCTGTGCTGCTCCTCTCGGCTGGCAACCTGTGGCTTGGTCGATGGTATCGACTTCCGTCGATGGTATCGACGGAAGCAGATACTTGTTTTTCCTGAAATTCCAAAACAAGACCAAATAAATCCACACAAATTATGATAATATGATAAATAATGCTCAAAATGATACAACTAAGGGGATTTGACATAAAATGATGGCAAAGACCGAAATGAGTGAATTATGCAATATTATCCATAAAAATGACTAATTAGAGCATAAAACACATATGAAAAAGGTCTATAAATGCGACTCAAAATCATCGCATCAAACTCCCCTAAGCTTAGACATTGCTCGCCCTCGAGCAACTAATCCTTAGAATAGAATTGCAGATGTCAACTAAAAATCAACACACCAGCCCGACATCCCATGTGACTCCCATTGAACGTTCTCAAACCGGCCTTCTCTAACCACAGAACAGTAATTACCCTAAAGGCGACAATAATCATCCATAAGAGAAATTATCCTTAAAACCGATGAACACTATCACATAAGGCAGTTAACCTAATAAAACTCGTCGATTCAGCATTGGTGCATCTTGTGATCGCCTACACTACATTGCTCGCCCTAACTACCATTTACATGGAAGTAGTTCTCCTGATAATCATGAGTGAGGAGAAATTCACGGTGACCTACCAATCCGAGCAACGGGTGGATCGAAATGGGTGGTTCATGGAACAACTTGGAAGTATTGTACAAATTCAATCATGCATAAAACAAAAATGTCCTAAATGATGCAAATGCACATTAGAAATGCCCTAATGCCTAAAATTGGGTGAAATGATGCGTGCACTAACCTTCCACCCCAAAATGAGATGGAAATCTAATTAAACCACATCATGTACTCAATTTTCCTGTAATGCAAGTGATATCATGTTCCTTTCTCCCTCTTATTCCACTTTCTTCTAAATTCTCTTTTTTTTTCTTTCTTTTCTAAAATTTTTTTTTTCTTTATTTCAGATTTTCAAAATTTTTTCTTCACTTTAGCCTACATATCCATAATTGCTTAGAGATAAGTGTATTGGGCTATTTACTTCATGCTTGGAAATCTTTGCAATATTTCGAAGGTATGGAACAATTTAGATCACTTTTTGAGGAAAAATTGAGATACATGGTGTACTTTATGCATGAAAATCATGAGTGCAACTACATGGCATGCACCTAAAGGTAATGTGCATGAATCCTTATATTTTTTTTATGAAAACGTATGGAAAATATCAATGCAAGTCCTATCTAAATGCTATGCACACAAGAAGGAATTGAAACTGCACTTTACTTCCGATTCTTAGGTGGATTATGGAAAAATGATGTGGAATGATCACAAGATTAAATGACTGAACCTTAGAAAGATATTATGTGTCCCTCCTTACTGACTTGTGTAGTGGTTTGGAGGGTTCTCTCTCTTACATCCAATTAAGGTCTCATTACCATTTGGTTAGGTTAGGCTCAAACAACCGTTACTATCCACTTTTCATGAGTCAAAAGGAGTATAGGTGTGAAATGTTGTTTTAAAGTTGACATAATCAATCATTTTCGTAGGATAAGTTCCCCAAGGACAAGAAAGTCAAGCTATCCAAAGACACAAAAAATTTTTAAAATTCCCTTAAATTTCCCATGAATTAACAGCAAGATGACAAACTTTTACGACATCCACAGTTACACTAGATAGCACGTGGATCCTAACAAAACTAAAAATGCAAGAAACAAATAACACTGCTAAAAACTAAAAACAATAAAAGAAAAGATAGAGCTGTTCCAACTACCCACCTAAGCTTGAATTCGACTATGGCCTCATAGTCAAAAACAATCTTAAGAGTGGAACAGAGATACCCTGATCATTCTTGTGGAGGCGGAGGTGGTTACTGTGGGGCCGTAGGATCCCAAGAAGGATACTCCCCCTGGAAGCTCGGATCGTAATGGGTCCTCGGCGGAGGCTGTGGATAGCCTCCAAAGTAGCTCTGACTCCAGTAATGGTCGTAAAAGGGCTCCTGTTGCATCTCCATCCGTTGCAACCGATTGTGTATCTGTTGTTGGTTGTCGAGGAGTAGACGTTCATTCTCGAACATCACCCTTTGGTTGTTAAGTAACTGGTTCGTAGTATCCTGAATATTGGTATACATCTCTAGATGCTGCTGCTGTGTCTGATGTATGTCCTACAGCATCGTATACATGCCTTGCATTGAGTAGGCATCCTCGCCTGGCTGCGAGGGCTATGGTGATGGCGGCGGGGGCTGTCATGATGAAGACGCACCCGGATGCATCCTAGGACGCTTCCGTGGTGCTACTCGTGCACGAAGAGGTGTGAAAGCCTCCTCTTCCTCCTCAGCCTCGCCTTCTTGTCCATCGTTGCCACCTTCTTCTTCATCGGACTCGACGACTATAATCAGCCACCGGAAGTGCTGTGCGCCTACGATGTTGAAGACGGCGTCCGGCAGTGTGCATTCCTGGTAAGCGTGGTTGACGTGGCAGTGTGCGTACGCCAACCCATCCCGGAGAAGGATAAGGTTTGAACGGTGCAGATGTTGCACGTTCACCTTACTCCTCGTGGAAATCGGAGTCATAGACTGGAAATTCAGCCCCAAGTACATCGCCAATTTGGTGATGAGCCCACCAAAATGGATTGGAGCCTTCCTTGTACTCCTCTTCACCGCCAGAACGCGCTGCAAAAAAACCCCGGTTGCATTCTTGTCGCTTCAGGAGCCTGTAGAGGAAGAAAAGATCGCTCTCTTGAAACTTGCTCAATGCTAAATCGCTCCGAGCAAAGAACGTAAGGCTCAACATCCGGTGTAGAACCCAGACGAAGGGATGCTCGAAGTCCGCTACCGCAGCATTGTGGTAGCTCACTGTCTTTCCCGCCGGCACTGTGACTAGCTCGGCGAAGATCTTGTCGTATTCGATGGGAGAATCTGGGCGCCGGTGATCGTTGCGACCATGGTTCCAGTTGAAGATGTCATTGAACTGCTCAAGCGTGATGTTGTAGTTGATGTTGAACATCTGGAATGACACCCGGCCCTTGATCCACTCACGATCAGAAGCAACTACGTCATTGGGCACGACGCAGACGTCAAGGGATGCTATGAACTCCGCCACCAATTCCTTGTAGGTGGGCCATTCGCCGAAGAACGACTGCCCATCCACATGATACTCCAACTCGTCGTCCTGTCTGCCGGTGTGACGTGTTGTCCTGCCAGCACATAGGCCAAGTTGGCCTCAAATCCAAGATCGCGGATCATATCCCGGTCCACATACCGGGTCGGCTCGATCTTCCGCTTCATGATTTCCTCATAGACCTTCCTCACCTCCGCGGATGGGTGAACCAGGCGCGGACGTGAGACTGAAGCAGTAGGGGGTGGCACAAACTCCACGATCTCCATAGGATTCGTGCGCGAGGACGATGATCCGGCGGCGTGCACCATTGTTGCAAGAAAGATGGGATTTGAAGAAGAGAGCTCGGGGAAGATGGAGAAGTGATTCTCCGCTCGGTGAAGATCCTTGCTTGATGTTGCTGCTCTTCAGTCTTGGAGGGCTCGGGGGACTGCTCGGTGCAAAGGAGGAAGTTTGCTCTGAAGGTGTGACGTCAAATGACGTTGCAATTCTCCTTATGACGTGTATTTTACTACGCGCTAAAAACGCAAGTGTACGCGTCGAGTAATATAGGCCTTGTGAGGCCCGAGTCGAACTCAAGGATACGTAAATTATTGGAGACTTCTACTAACTAATCGCAATCAGCTAGACCGATTAACAAAGTAGGGTTTTGTTGTTCAAATTAAAAGAAAATAAAAATCAAACAAAGAAAACAATCAATTAAAGATTAATTTAATCAATTAAAAGGGATATCTTTAGGATGGCGGTTTCACCGCGGGTCAACATTGTATTAAGTTTCATATCATTCTTCACACTTCTCTCTCTATCCGGGTAGTGGCCTGAAAACAGAATTACCCACTGTCGTGGTGTAATTCACTACTTAGATTTTGGTGGATTCCATCGTCGTAGTAATCATTCCCCTAAACTAAGTGCATTATAAACGGTCTCTCAGTTCCCACCATTAATTTTACAACTCCTTTGTCAAGGGTTTTATTAATTAATGTAGAATTCGTCTCTTTTCAACCGTTAATCCTTCTGTCAAAGTGATTAAGGGCATTAAGTTATTATTATGGTGATCAAGCATAACAATAGAAATGGAGAAAACAAATCTATACCACAGATTTGAGAGAAAAATATGAATTATTGATATAAAAATGTCATACAATGCATTCCCGGGCTACTCCCGGTCCTAAAGATTGAGGGTTTTAGCCTCTCATGTTCATCTCACACAAGTACATGGTAGAAATTGGGGAATTCATAAGAAAAATGGGAAATAAATGGGAAAACCCCTGAACGGAGAAGAACCGGTGGATCCTTGGCGTAGAACACGAGCTTTCCCCGCCTGTCGGTGGTGGAAATCGTCTTCGGCAGCGTCCGAATCACCCGGGATGAGCTTCTCGGCCTCCGTTCTCCTTTCTCTCCTCCTTGGCACTCGTGCAATCCAAAATGAGATGATCTCCCCACGTCTGGGCGGCCGTCATTAGGTATAAGTCCCTAATTAGGTCGTCAAATAACAACAGCCGTCTGATCGAAATCAAAACAAATCCAACGCATATCTGTCGGCGTCGATACCATCGACGCGGGTCGATGGTATCGACCCAGCGGATTAGCGGCAGCTTTCCTTTCTTTTATACTGAGCGCCTATGGTGATCTCGATACCATCGACTTGCGTGTCGATGGTATCGACACCTTTAGCGTCGGTTGTTGTCGTTTAGCGACGCTGTAGCTCTCCTTGTGTCGATGGCATTGACTTGGGTCGATGGTATCGACAGTTTCCTCGCCAGCAACTTGAAGGGATCTCGATACCATCGACTTAGGTGTCGATGGTATCGACACTGTATTGCTCTTCTCGGCTGACAACCTGTGGCTTGGTCGATGGTATCGACTTCCGTCGATGGTATCGACGCAAGCAGATACTTGTTCTTCCTGAAATTTCACAACAGGACCAAGTAAATCCACACAATTTATAATAAGATGATAAATAATGCTCAAAATAGTAAAACAAAGGGGATTTGGTATAAAATGATGGCAAAGACCAAATAAAGTGAATTATGCAATAATATCCATGAAAATGAGTAATTAAGGAACAAAACACATATGAAATAGGTCTCTAAATGTGACTCAAAATCATCGCATCAAACTCCCCTAAGCTTAAACATTTCTCGCCCTCGAGCAACTAACCCTTAGAATAGAATTGCAGATGTCAACTAACAATCAACACATCACCCCACATCCCACATTACTCCCACTGGACATTCTCAAACCGGCCTTTCCTAATCACATAACAGTAATTACCCTACAGGCGACAATAATCATCAATAAAAGAAATTATCCTTCAAACCGATGAACACTATCACATAAGGCAGTTAACATAATAAAATTTGCCGATTCAGCATTAGTGCATCTTGTGATCGCCTACACTACATTGCTCGCCCTAACTACCATTTACATAGAAGTAGTTCTCCTGATAATCATGAGTGAGGAGAAATTCACGGTGACCTACCAATCCGAGCAACGGGTGGATGGAAATGGGTGGTTCATGGAAGAACTTGGAAGTATTGTACAAATGCAATCATGCATAAAACAAAAATGTCTTAAATGATGCAAATGCACATTAGAAATGCCCTAATGCCTAAAATTGGGTGAAATGATGCGTGCAATAACCTTCCACCCCAAAATGAGATGGAAATCTAATTAAACCACATCATGTACTCAATTTTCCTGTAATGCAAGTGATATCATGTTCCTTTCTCCCTCTTATTCCACTTTCTTCTAAATTCCCTTTTTTTTTCTTTCTTTTCTAAAATTTTTTTTTTCTTTATTTCAGATTTTCAAAATTTTTTCTTCACTTTAGCCCACATATCCATAATTGCTTAGAGATAAGTGTATTGGGCTATTTACTTCATGCTTGGAAATCTTTGCAATATTTTGAAGGTATGGAACAGTTTAGATCACTTTTTGAGGAAAAATTGAGATACATGGTGTACTTTATGCATGAAAATCATGAGTGCAACTACATGGCATGCACCTAAAGGTAATGTGCATGAATCCTTATATTTTTTTATGAAAACGTATGGAAAATATCAATGCAAGTCCTATCTAAATGCTATGCACACAAGAAGGAATTGAAACTGCACTTTACTTCCGATTCTTAGGTGGATTATGGAAAAATGATGTGGAATGATCACAAGATTAAATGACTGAACCTTAGAAAGATATTATCTGTCCCTCCTTACTGACTTGTGTAGTGGTTTGGAGGGTTCTCTCTCTTACATCCAATTAAGGTCTCATTACCATTTGGTTAGGTTAGGCTCAAACAACCGTTACTATCCACTTTTCATGAGTCAAAAGGAGTATAAGTGTGAAATGTTGTTTTAAAGTTGACATAATCAATCATTTTCGTAGGATAAGTTCCCCAAGGACAAGCAAGTCAAGCTATCCAAAGACACAAAAAAATTTTAAATTTCCCTTAAATTTCCCATGAATTAACAGCAAGATGACAAACTTTTACGACATCCAAAGTTGCACTAGATAGCACGTGGATCCTAACAAAACTAAAAATGCAAGAAACAAATAACACTGCTAAAAACTAAAAACAATAAAAGAAAAGATAGAGCTGTTCCAACTACCCCCCTAAGCTTGAATTCGACTATGGCCTCATAGTCAAAAACAATCTTAAGAGTGGAACAGAGATACCCTGATCATTCTTGTGGAGGCGGAGGTGGGTACTGTGGGGCCGTAGGATCCCAAGAAGGATACTCCCCCTGGAAGCTCAGATCGTAATGGGTCCTCGACGGAGGCTGTGGATAGCCTCCAAAGTAGCTCTGACTCCAGTAATGGTCGTAAAAGGGCTCTTGTTGCATCTCCATTCGTTGCAACCAATTGTGTATCTGTTGTTGGTTGTCGAGGAGTAGACGTTCATTCTCGAACATCGCCCTTTGGTTGTCAAGTAACTGGTTTGTAGTATCCTGAATATTGGTATACATCTCTAGATGCTGCTGCTGTGTCTGATGTATGTCCTGCAGCATCGTATACATGCCTTGCATTGAGTAGGCATCCTCGCCTGGCTGCGAGGGCTGTGGTGATGGCGGCGGGGGCTGTGATGATGAAGACGCACCCGGATGCATCCTAGGACGCTTCCGTGGTGCTACTCGTGCACGAAGAGGTGTGAAAGCCTCCTCTTCCTCCTCAGCCTCGCCTTCTTGTCCATCGTTGCCACCTTCTTCTTCATCGGACTCGACGGCTATAATCGGCCATCGGAAGTGCTGTGCACCTACGATGTTGAAGACGGCGTCCGACAGTGTGCATTCCTGGTAAGCGTGGTTGACGTGGCAGTGTGCGTACACCAACCCATCCCGGAGAAGGATAAGGTTTGAACGGTGCAGATGTTGCACGTTCACCTTACTCCTCGTGGAAATTGGAGTCATAGACTGGAAATTCAGCCCCAAGTACATCGCCAATTTGGTGATGAGCCCACCAAAATGGATCGGAGCCTTCCTTGTACTCCTCTTCACCGCCAGAACGCGCTGCAAAAAGAACGCACCCCGGTTGCATTCTTGTCGCTTCAGGAGCATGTAGAGGAAGAAAAGATCGCTCTCTTGAAACTTGCTCAATGCTAAATCGCTCCGAGCAAAGAACGTAAGGCTCAACATCCGGTGTAGAACCCAGACGAAGGGATGCTCGAAGTCCGCTACCACAGCATTGTGGTAGCTCACTGTCTTTCCCGCCGGCACTGTGACTAGCTCGGCGAAGATCTTGTCTTAGTCGGTGGGAGAATCTGGGCGCCGGTGATCGTTGCGACCATGGTTCCAGTTGAAGATGTCATTGAACTGCTCAAGCGTGATGTTGTAGTTGATGTTGAACATCCGGAATGACACCCGGCCCTTGATCCACTCACGATCAGAAGAAACTACGTCGTTGGGCACGACGCAGACGTCAAGGGACGCCATGAACTCCGCCACCAATTCCTTGTAGGTGGGCCATTCGCCGAAGAACGACTGCCCATCCACATGATACTCCAACTCGTCGTCCTGTCTGCCGGTGTGACGTGTTGTCCTGCCAGCACATAGGCCAAGTTGGCCTCAAATCCAAGATCGCGGATCATATCCCGGTCCACATATCGGGTCGGCTCGATCTTCCGCTTCATGATTTCCTCATAGACCTTCCTCACTTCCGCGGATGGGTGAACCAGGCGCGGACGTGAGACTGAAGCAGTAGGGGGTGGCACAAACTCCACGATCTCCATAGGCTTCGCGCGCGAGGACGATGATCCGGCGGCGTGCACCATTGTTGCAAGAAAGATGGGATTTGAAGAAGAGAGCTCGGGGAAGATGGAGAAGTGATTCTCCGCTCGGTGAAGATCCTTGCTTGATGTTGCTGCTCTTCAGTCTTGGAGGGCTCGGGGGACTGCTCAGCGCAAAGGAGGAAGTTTGCTCTGAAGGTGTGACGTCAAATGACGTTGCAATTCTCCTTATGACGTGTATTTTACTACGCACTAAAAACGCAAGTGTACGCGTCGAGTAATATAGGCCTTGTGAGGCCCGAGTCGAACTCAAGGATACGTAAATTATTGGAGACTTCTACTAACTAATCGCAATCAGCTAGACCGATTAACAAAGTAGGGTTTTGTTGTTCAAATTAAAAGAAAATAAAAATCAAACAAAGAAAACAATCGATTAAAGGTTAATTTAATCAATTAAAAGGGATATCTTTAGGATGGCGGTTTCACCGCGGGTCAACATTGTATTAAGTTTCATATCATTCTTCACACTTCTCTCTCTATCCGGGTAGTGGCCTGAAAACAGAATTACCCACTGTCGTGGTGTAATTCACTACTTAGATTTAGGTTGATTCCACCGTCGTAGTAATCATTCCCCTAAACTAAGTGCATTATAAACGGTCTCTCAGTTCCCACCATTAATTTTACAACTCCTTTGTCAAGGGTTTTATTAATTAATGTAGAATTCGTCTCTTTTCAACCGTTAATCCTTCTGTCGAAGTGATTAAGGACATTAAGTTATTATTATGGTGATCAAGCATAACAATAGAAATGGAGAAAACAAATCTATACCACGGATTTGAGAGAAAAATATGAATTATTGATATAAAAATGTCATACAATGCATTCCCGGGCTACTCCCGGTCCTAAAGATTGAGGGTTTTAGCCTCTCATGTTCATCTCACACAAGTACATGGTAGAAATTGGGAAATTCATAAGAAAAACGGGAAATAAATGGGAAAACCCCTAAACGGAGAAGAACCGGTGGATCCTTGGCGTAGAACACGAGCTTTCCCCGCCTGTCGGTGGTGGAAATCGTCTTTGGAAGCGTCCGAATCACCCGGGATGAGCTTCTCGGCCTCCGTTCTCCTTTCTCTCCTCCTTGGCACTCGTGCAATCCAAAATGAGATGATCTCCCCACGTCTGGGCGGCCGTCAGTAGGTATAAGTCCCTAATTAGGTCGTCAAATAACAATAGCCGTCCGATCGAAATCAAAACAAATCCAACGCATATCTGCCGGCGTCGATACCATCGACGCGGGTCGATGGTATCGACCCAGCGGATTAGCGGCAGCTTTCCTTTCTTTTATACTGAGCGCCTGTGGTGATCTCGATACCATCGACTTGCGTGTCGATGGTATCGACACCTTTAGCGTCGGTTGTTGTCGTTTAGCGACGTTGTAGCTCTCCTTGTGTCGATGGCATCGACTTGGGTCGATGGTATCGACAGTTTCCTCGCCAGCAACTTGAAGGGATCTCGATACCATCGACTTAGGTGTCGATGGTATCGACACTGTATTGCTCTTCTCGGCTGACAACCTGTGGCTTGGTCGATGGTATCGACTTCCGTCTATGGTATCGACGCAAGCAGATACTTGTTCTTCCTGAAATTTCACAACAGCACCAAGTAAATCCACACAATTTATAATAAGATGATAAATAATGCTCAAAATAGTAAAACAAAGGGGATTTGGTATAAAATGATGGCAAAGACCAAATAAAGTGAATTACGCAATAATATCCATGAAAATGAGTAATTAAGGCACAAAACACATATGAAATAGGTCTCTAAATGCGACTCAAAATCATCGCATCAAACTCCCCTAAGCTTAAACATTGCTCGCCCTCGAGCAACTAACCCTTAGAATAGAATTGCAGATGTCAACTAACAATCAACACATCACCCCACATCCCACATTACTCCCACTGGACATTCTCAAACCGGCCTTTCCTAATCACAGAACAGTAATTACCCTACAGGCGACAATAATCATCAATAAAAGAAATTATCCTTCAAACCGATGAACACTATCACATAAGGCAGTTAACATAATAAAATTTGCCGATTCAGCATTAGTGCATCTTGTGATCGCCTACACTACGTTGCTCGCCCTAACTACCATCTACATGGAAGCAGTTCTCCTGATAAACATGAGTGAGGAGAAAATCAAGGTGGCCTACCAATCCGAGCAACGGGTGGATGGAATGGGTGGTTCATGGAAGAATTTGGAAGTATTACACAGTTTCAAAATGCATACAACAAAATGCCCTAATTGATGCCAATGCACATTGACAATGCCCTAATGCTTAAAATTGGGTGGAATGATGCATGCACTAACCTTCCACCTCAAAAAGAGATAGAAATCTAATTAAGCCACTTCATGTACTCAGTTTCCTTGTTATGCAAGTGATATTATGTTCCTTTCTCCCTCTTATTCCATTTCCTTCTAAATTCTCTTCTTTTTTTTTCATTCATTTTTTCTTCAGATTTTCAGATTTTTTTTCTTTTCTTTTAGCCCACATATCCATAATTGCTTAGAGATACATGTGTTAGGCTATTTTCTTCATGATTGGAAATCTTTGTACTAATGCGAGGGTATGGAACAATTTAGATCACTTTTCAGGTCAACTGAGGTACATGGTGTACTTATGCATGAAAATCATGAAAGTTATGAGTGCAACTACATGACATGCACCTAAAGGTAATGTGCATGAATCACTATCTATTTTTTTTTCATTTTATGCAAAAATATGAAAATAACAATGCAAATCCTATCTACATGCTATGCACGCAAAAGAAGTTAAAATTGTACTTTACTTCCAATTCTTGGGTGGATTATGGAAAAATATGAAGTGGAATGATCACAAGATTAAGTTACTGAACCTTAGAAAAATATCATGTGTCCCTCCTTACTGACATGTGTAGTAGTTCAAAGGGTTCTTTCTCGTATATCCAATTAAGGTCTCATTACTATTTGATTAGGTTAGGCTCAAACAACCGTTACTATCCACTTTTCATGAGTCAATAGGGGTGTGAGTGTGACATATTGCTTCAAAGTTGACATAATCAATCATTTTCATAGGACAAGTTTCCCAAGGACAACCAAGTTAAGCTATCCAAAAGACCCAGATTTTTTTTTACATTCCCTTAAATTTCCCATGAAAAAGCGACATGACAAATGTTTCTTAAGACATCCACAATTACACTAGATAGATGTGGATCCTAAACAAACACTAAAATTGCAAGAACAAATAACAAAGCAGAAACTAAAAACAACTAAAGAAAAGATAAAAGATAGAGTTCTTCCAGCCACCCCCCTAAGCTTGAATTCGACTATGGCCTCATAGTCAAAAACCAACTTAAGGGTGGAACAGTGATACCCTGATCATTCTTGCGGAGGCGGTGGTGGGTATTGTGGTGTCGTAGGATCCCAAGACGGGTACTCCCCCTGGAAGCTTGGATCATATTGGGTCCTCGGCGGAGGCTGTGGATAGCCTCCAAAGTAGTCTTGACTCCAGTAATGGTCAAAGAAGGGCTCCTGTTGTGTCTCTATCCACTGCAACCGGGTGTGCATTTGCTCTTGGTTGGCGAGGATGAGCCGCTCTTTCTCGAACATAGCCCGTTGGTTGTCAAGTACCCGACTCGTAGTGTCATGAATGCCGGTATACATACCCATGTGCTGCAGCTGAGTCTGCTGTATGTCCTGCAGCATGGTGTACATCCCCTGCATGGAATAGGGATCCGCAGCTGGCTGCTCGTACTGTGGTGATGGCGGCGGGGGCTGAGATGATGAAGATGCACCTGGATGCATCCTAGGACGCTTCTGTGGTGCCACACTTGCTCGAAGAGGTGTGACGTCAAGTGACGTTGCAAGTCCCCTTAAATAGGCTTGATCGGCACCCCTGTTGGCCCGTCGATACCATCGACGAGGGTCGATGGTATCGACACATCTCACGGGTATCCACCTCCCTCGCGAGTATCGACGGCTGACGTTTTCTGGATCGAAAAACCCGGATTGCTGACGTGTCGATACCATCGACAGAAGTCGATGGTATCGACGCAGCACCCGGATCGCTGACGTGGCTGTTGCGATCGTCGTCGATGTCTGTATGCGGATCGGTGACATGTCCGTCGATACCATCGACAGATGTCGATGGTATCGACTTGCCTTTATTGCGACACCACCGTTGTGTTGCATTCAACCTGTGATGATGTCGATACCACGACGAGGTCGTCGATGGTATCAAGTTGACTGAGCAAAATCCATCTGAATATCTCCAGAGATCTCGATGGTATCGACTGTGGTGTTTATACCATCGACACTTTTATTGCGACCTGTCTGGGACCATTTCGATACCATCGACGGGGGTGTCGATAGTATCGACGCAGTGCGATTTCTGCTGGTGTCAACCTGAACCCATGTCGATACCATCGACGGATGTGTCGATGGTATCGACCCTGCCTGTGCCTGCACATTCAACAAACAGATCAAGGTATCATTTTTAAACTAAAATTCAAACGAAATAAAAGCAATCTATGACTAAAATTAAACTATCCTAGTGTACCGATGGTTGGGTTGCCTCCCAACAAGCGCCCTTGTTTAGCGTCTTAGGCTAGACGTCTTCCCTCCATCTCATTCTTGTACAAGTGAAATGAGTTTGACGTCATTCACTTTCCTCTTGTAGTTCTCACCAAAATACAACTTTAAGCGTTGCCCGTTCACCAAGAACGTGGCATCTCCATCACGCACGAGAATCGCTCCGTGCGGTTTCACCTCCTCCACAATGAAGGGTCCACTCCACCGGGGTTTCAGCTTCCCGGGATGTAGTTTTAGACGGGAGTTAAACAATAGAACGTTGTCTCCCTTCGTGAACGTGCGCATCTCAATATGACGATCGTGTATCAGCTTTGTGCGCTCTTTGTAGATGCGGGCATTCTCATATGCCGTCATGTGTAGCTCATCCAATTCATTCAATTCAAACATCCTTTTTCTCCCGACCTCATCATAGCGCAAGTTCAGCCTTCTTAGCGCCCAATGGGCCTTGTGCTCTAATTCCATCGGAAGATGGCAAGCCCGGCCGTACGCCAACCTAAAAGGCGTGGTGCCTATAGGTGTTTTTTACGCCGTTCGATAAGCCCAAAATGCGTCCGGTAGCAATACACTCCAATTCTTCCTTGTGGATACTACGGTCTTTTCTAAAATCTTCTTGATTTCTCTATTTGATACCTCCACTTGTCCTTGCGTCTGTGGATGATATGGGGTGCCGATGTTGTGCTTGACCCCATATTTCTTTAAAAGTGTCGCGAATTTCTGATTTCGAAAATGTGTGCCTCCGTCACTTATGATCATTCGGGGAATCCCGAACCTGCAGAAAATGTTCTCCTTGACAAACCTGCACACTACGTTCGAATCATTAGTTCTTGTGGGGATTGCCTCCACCCACTTCGACACATAATCTACAGCAAGTAAGATATAAAGATTTGAATTTAAGGACACAAAGGGTCCCATGAAGTCAATGCCCCATAAATCAAATACCTCAACTTCCTGAAATACATTCAGGGGCATTTCCTGTCTCCTTGAGATGTTACCTGTGCGCTGGCACGGGTCACATTGCCTAACAAAATCATAGGCATCCCGAAACAAAGTGGGCCAATAAAGGCCGCTCTCCAACACCTTAGCTGCTGTCCGTGAGCTAGCATGGTGTCCTCCTGTAGGCGACGCATGACAGTGGTTGAGAACACTCTCGTACTCCACCTCCGGCACGCACCTGCGAAGAATACCATCCCTGCACTGCTTCAAGAGAATCGGGTCATCCCAAAAATAATATCTCAATGAATGAAAGAATTTCTTCTTATCTTGATAGGACCAATCCTCCGGGATGATCCCGCAAGCCAAATAATTCACAATTTCCGCAAACCATGGTTCTTTAGAATCAATTTTTAAAAGTTGCTCATCGGGAAAGGTCTCGATAATGGGTATGTGCAAACCTTGTTCATCAACCCGCTCTAACCTAGACAAGTGGTCAGCCACCACATTTTCAATTCCCGACTTGTCCTTAATTTCAATATCGAATTCTTGTAGGAGCAAAATCCACCTAATTAGTCTAGGCTTCGCATCCTTCTTCTCCATCAAATACTTTATTGCAGCGTGATCAGTCCACACAACCACCTTAGAACCCACTAAGTACTGCCGAAATTTTTCAAAGGCGAACACGACGGCCAGTAACTCCTTTTCCGTAGTTGTGTAGTTCAATTGAACATCATTAAGCGTTTTTTGAGGCGTAGAAAATCACAGCAGGCTTGTTATCTACCCTTTGCCCCAAAACAGTTCCCACAGCAAAATCGGACGCATCACACATCAGCTCGAATGGCTTTGCCCAATCCGGCGTTTGAACAACCGGAGCTGAAATCAACTTCTCCTTCAAGACCTCGAATGCGTGAAGACATTTCTCATTGAAATCAAAAACTGCATCTTTTTCCAACAATTCTGATAATGGCTTTGCGATTTTCGAAAAATCCTTAATAAATCGCCGATAAAACCCGGCGTGTCCTAAAAAACTTCTCACCCCTTTTACAGAATTTGGTGGGGGTAACTTAGAAATCACCTCAATTTTTACGGGGTCTACCTCAAGACCCTTGCTAGACACCTTGTGTCCTAGAACAATTCCTTCCGTCACCATCATGTGACATTTCTCCCAATTAAGGACTAAGTGTGTGTCCTCGCACCGCTGCAACACCTTATCTAAGTTAGAAAGGCATTCATCAAAAGACGCTCCATACACCGAGAAGTCATCCATGAAAACTTCAAGACACTGCTCTACCATGTCAGAGAATATGGCGAGCATGCAGCGTTGAAAAGTCGCCGGCGCATTGCATAAACCGAACGGCATACAACGGTAAGCAAACGTCCCATAGGGACATGTAAACGTAGACTTCTCTTGATCCAAAGGATCAATAGAAATCTGGTTGTACCCCGAATAGCCATCTAGAAAACAAAAATGCGACCGACCAGCTAGACGTTCCAAAATCTGATCGATAAATGGCAATGGAAAATGATCTTTAAGAGTTGCGGTATTCAATCGGCGGTAGTCAATGCAAACACGCCACCCGGTTACCAATTGGGTGGTGACAGGTTCATTCAAAAGATTAGTAGTGACAGTGATTCCCCCCTTTTTAGGGACTACCTGTGTGGGACTCACCCACGTTGAATCGGATATGGCATAAATGATCCCTGCAGCAAGAAGCTTTATGACTTCCTTCTTGACAACCTCCATCATGCTTGGATTTAGACGTATTTGAGGTTGTATGACTGGCTTGGCTCCCTCCTCAAGCCGAATCTTATGTTGGAAAAATGTAGGGGAGATCCCCTTGATGTCCGCCACAGACCACCCAAAAGCTCCACGGTGGTTCTTGAGCACTATCAGTAGTTTCTCCTCCTCATCCACACTCAAGTATGCAGAAACAATCACTGGTAACTTGTCCTCCTCAGCTAGAAAGATGTACTTCAAATGCGGGGGCAATGGCTTCAACTCCAGATCAGGTGGGCAAATAAGAGATGATTGTAGCGGTGGGGGAAGTGTACCCAAATCGTCATAGTGCCTCGTGTAGAAACATGGAAGCATTTGAAGCATTTTGGCGCACTCCTTGAGTGAAGTACTCCGCATCCAATCATAAGCGACATTTAACAAACACGCCTCCAAAGGCAATTCCGGATGTGCATCAAAGACGGAAGTAATAATCACATCATCCTCCCATGGAGGTGGAATGTCCTCATTCTCATCATTTGGAAACCCAACAGCCTTGCATAAAGAGACAACTTTAGTTTGCTCCATAAGGTCCACTGCTAGGGTCCCATTATCTATCCTACTCATAACATGAGCCATATCCAGAAATGGCTTCCCAAGACAAAGTGAGATATTTTGTTCCACATGCTTCACCATATTGCAATGTGCTTTTGCTTTATTAGATGCATTACCATTTGGCATGACCATCTCAAAGCGATCATCCGCAATACCCAAGGTCAAGCGACCTCTCTCCATCTCC
Source organism: Alisma plantago-aquatica (assembly GCA_963693085.1). Classification (NCBI taxonomy): domain Eukaryota; kingdom Viridiplantae; phylum Streptophyta; class Magnoliopsida; order Alismatales; family Alismataceae; genus Alisma; species Alisma plantago-aquatica. The sequence goes on from OY856412.1 coordinate 1,443,995,070, forward strand.
AAGATCATATCAGCTGTAGCTTGGAATGGGCGACCAAGTAGTAACTCATTACCGTGCTCTTCCTGCATTTCCATAACGACAAAATCAGCCGGAAAAACAAAGCGGTCTACCTTTACCAAAACATCCTCACAGATTCCATACGGTTTCACCACAGAATTATCGGCCAATTGGATGGTCATGTTACTTGGTCTCGACTCCTTCAATCCAAGTTTCTTGAACGTAGAAAGGGACATCAGATTGATGCTTGCCCCAGAATCACAAAGTGCTTCGCCAAATTTGAACTTCCCGATAAAGCAAGAAATATTGAAACAACCGGGATCCTGTCTCTTTGGTGGCAAAGTGCCCATAATAAAAGCACTCACTTGCTCCTTCAATACTACGACCTCAGTGTCGGGTATCTTTCTCTTCTTGGTGATTACATCTTTGAGAAACTTCCCATAAGACGGGATTTGTTCGATCGCCTCTAGCAAAGGAATATTCACTGATAACTTCCTAAAGCTGTCCAGAAATTTCTTAAACTGTGCATCCACCTTTCTTGCTTTTGCACTATTGGGATAGGGAACCGGAACGGTATGTGCCCTTTGATGAGGTGGCACATAGGGAGTTAATTTCTGTGGTTCCTCCTCAGTGGCTTGTTCTTCCTTACTATCTTCAGCTATGTCCTCAGTTTGCTCTATGCCAGGTGGGGGCTGCTCTTTGACTGTTGCTTCTTCAACTGTGTCCTGTAGTGTGCTTGTGTCATCCGCCCTTGGATTTAACACTTTCTTACCGCTCCTCAATAAGATGGCCTTGGCCTGTTGGTTTCCCCCGGGAACATTGGTGTTTCCCGGAAAACCCGGATGTGTCGGCTTCTTCAAGCTTGCAATATCGGCTGCCATCTGTGCCATGGAAGTCTCTATAGTTCTCATTTGAGCCCCGTGGCTCTGCAAAGTCTGCCCGAACTGGTTCATGAATTCACCCTGCTGCTTTATTTGCTGCCCAAAAGTGTTCATCAACTCTTGATTTTGCTTTATGACTTGATTGAGCAACTTCGTGCTCTTGTCCTCCGTGACCGGTGCAGGTTTGGCGTCCGGATCCTGCAGAAAGTTATTTGGATCCTTCCATGAAAATTTCTTGTCTTTCCGCCATGAATAATCGTTATTCCTGTACCCCTGCTGTTGCCTCATGTACTTGACCTGAGCCTCATCCTCAGACTCATTGTCTTCCTTCTGCAACAACTTCTTTGCGAGAAGATCCATCTTCTCATTCAGCTCTCTCATTGCCTTTGACTCACTGGCAACTCTTGCTTTCTCAACTGGGCCTCTTTCTCTTTCTCCCCAAGATTGCTTTCGTGCCATATTCTTCAGTATTTCCCAGCATCTTGTATCAGTGTTATTTAAGAAAAATCCGGAGCCAGCCGAGTCCAAATTGCTTCTATCATGCTCGGAGAGAGCAAAGTAGAAGATCTTTACTTGGGTTTCCTTGTCCAATCCATGGTGTGGACATCTCCTCAACATGACTTGAAATCGCTCCCAAGTCTCAGAATAGGTTTCACCCGCCTGTTGGGTGAAATTGTGGATCTTCCGGATCATATCATTGGTCTTCTCAGGAGGAAAGAACCTCTCGAAGAAAACCTCCACCATGTGATCCCATGATTCAACAAACTCGTCGTCGAGGTTATGAAGCCACTCTCTTGCCACTCCAGCCAAGGAACTCGGGAATAACTTGAGATAGAGCACATCCTGCGGAAATCGATCTATCTTTACCATATCGCAGTTCTCCACAAACTGACTAATGTGTGCCACTGGATCTTCATTTTTCAGTCCGTGAAATGCATTGGATTTGACAAAATTAATAAGTGCTGGGTCGATCTTGTATGTAGGTATGTTTAGCCCCTGTTTCTTTATAGGCCCCTTTGATGCCGAGGAAGAAGACGCCTTGATCTTCTCCCATATTGTCTGTGTTTCAGCCATTACTTCTTCTTGTTCTTGCTCAGATTCAGAATGTATATCACTGTGGTGTTCCTCCTCGTAGTAGTCCTCGTCCTCTGGTCCCGCAGATGGAACCTCAGGTGTGCGATTCACGTAGTCTCGACTACGTGTGTGCACCATACAAAGTACCTAAAATTTGGAAGTAGTGGTTCAGTACAATGCCTTGAGCGAGTCAACACTATTATAGAGAAATAAAGGAATTTTTGAAATTGTTCTAAAATAAAAAAATGTGGCCTAGAATGGCCGCTCTTAGCACACAAAGTGCCAATAATTCGCCGTATCCCCGGCAACGGCGCCAAAAACTTGACGTGTATTTTACTACGCGCTAAAAACGCAAGTGTACGCGTCGAGTAATATAGGCCTTGTGAGGCCCGAGTCGAACTCAAGGATACGTAAATTATTGGAGACTTCTACTAACTAATCGCAATCAGCTAGACCGATTAACAAAGTAGGGTTTTGTTGTTCAAATTAAAAGAAAATAAAAATCAAACAAAGAAAACAATCGATTAAAGGTTAATTTAATCAATTAAAAGGGATATCTTTAGGATGGCGGTTTCACCGCGGGTCAACATTGTATTAAGTTTCATATCATTCTTCACACTTCTCTCTCTATCCGGGTAGTGGCCTGAAAACAGAATTACCCACTGTCGTGGTGTAATTCACTACTTAGATTTAGGTTGATTCCACCGTCGTAGTAATCATTCCCCTAAACTAAGTGCATTATAAACGGTCTCTCAGTTCCCACCATTAATTTTACAACTCCTTTGTCAAGGGTTTTATTAATTAATGTAGAATTCGTCTCTTTTCAACCGTTAATCCTTCTGTCGAAGTGATTAAGGGCATTAAGTTATTATTATGGTGATCAAGCATAACAATAGAAATGGAGAAAACAAATCTATACCACGGATTTGAGAGAAAAATATGAATTATTGATATAAAAATGTCATACAATGCATTCCCGGGCTACTCCCGGTCCTAAAGATTGAGGGTTTTAGCCTCTCATGTTCATCTCACACAAGTACATGGTAGAAATTGGGGAATTCATAAGAAAAACGGGAAATAAATGGGAAAACCCCTGAACGGAGAAGAACCGGTGGATCCTTGGTGTAGAACACGAGCTTTCCCCGCCTGTCAGTGGTGGAAATCGTCTTCGGCAGCGTCCGAATCACCCGGGATGAGCTTCTCGGCCTCCGTTCTCCTTTCTCTCCTCCTTGGCACTCGTGCAATCCAAAATGAGATGATCTCCCCACGTCTGGGTGGCCGTCATTAGGTATAAGTGCCTAATTAGGTCGTCAAATAACAACAGCCGTCCGATCGAAATCAAAACAAATCCAACGCATATCTGCCGGCGTCGATACCATCGACGCGGGTCGATGGTATCGACGCGGGTCGATGGTATCGACGCGGGTCGATGGTATCGACGCGGGTCGATGCTATCGACCCAGCGGATTAGCGGCAGCTTTCCTTTCTTTTATACTGAGCTCCTGTGGTGATCTCGATACCATCTACTTGCGTGTCGATGGTATCGACACCTTTAGCGTCGGTTGTTGTCGTTTAGCGACGTTGTAGCTCTCCTTGTGTCGATGGCATCGACTTGGGTCGATGGTATCGACAGTTTCCTCGCCAGAAACTTGAAGGGATCTCGATACCATCGACTTAGGTGTCGATGGTATCGACACTGTATTGCTCTTCTCGGCTGACAACCTGTGGCTTGGTCGATGGTATCGACGCAAGCAGATACTTGTTCTTCCTGAAATTTCACAACAGGACCAAGTAAATCCACACAATTTATAATAAGATGATAAATAATGCTCAAAATAGTAAAACAAAGGGGATTTGGTATAAAATGATGGCAAAGACCAAATAAAGTGAATTATGCAATAATATCCATGAAAATGAGTAATTAAGGCACAAAACACATATGAAATAGGTCTCTAAATGCGACTCAAAATCATCGCATCACCTTATATAGACTTGGCCGGCGCTACTGTTGACCCGTCGATACCATCGACGCGGGTCGATGGTATCGACACGTCTCGATGCTATCCGCCTCCCTCGCGAGTATCGACGGCTGACGATTGCTGGATCGTGAAACCCGGATTGCTGACCTGTCGATACCATCGACGCAAGTCGATAGTATCGACGCAGCACCCGGATCGCTGACGTGGACTTCACGATCGCCGTCGATGTCTTTGCGCGGATCGGTGACATGGATGTCGATACCATCGACGGGGGTCGATGGTATCGACTTGACTTCATTGCGACACCGCCACTTTTTCACTTCAACCTGTGACCATGTCGATACCATCGACGAGGCTGTCGATGGTATCGAGTTGACTGAGACAAATCGTTCTGAACTTCTCCAGAGATCTCGATGGTATCGACTGGCATGTCGATACCATCGACAATTATTGCGCAACCTGCCTGTAGGTCTGTCGATACCATCGACGGGACCGTCGATAGTATCGACTCCGAGCGATTTTTGCAGTTGTCAACCTGAACCTATGTCGATACCATCGACCAGTGTGTCGATGGTATCGACCCTGCCTGTGCCTGCACATTAAACAAATGGATAAAGGTATCTTCTTTACACTAGAATTTGAATGAAATGAAAGCAATCTATGACTAGAATTAAACTATCCTAATGTACCAATGGTTGGGTTGCCTCCCAACAAGCGCCCTTCTTTAACGTCTTAGGCTAGACGTCTTCCCAGCATCTCATTCATCCACAAGTGTAATGAGTTTGACCTCATTCACTTTTCTCTTGTAATTTTCACCAAAGTACAACTTCAACCGCTGTCCGTTCACCAAGAACGTGGCATCTCCATCACGCACAAGAATCGCACCGTGCGGTTTTACCTCTTCCACCACGAATGGTCCACTCCACCGGGATTTGAGCTTCTCGGGATGCAACTTGAGGCGGGAGTTAAACAATAGAACGTTATCTCCCTTTTTTAACGTGTGCAGCTCAATATGACGATCGTGGATCAGTTTTGTGCGCTCCTTGTATATGCGGGAATTCTCATATGCCGTCATGCGTAACTCATCTTGTTCATTCAACTCGAACATCCTCTTTCTCCCGGCTTCATCATAACTCAAATTCAGCCTTCGAAGCGCCCAATGGGCCTTGTGCTCTAACTCCACCGGAAGGTGGCAATCCCAGCCATACACCAACCTAAAAGGCGTGGTGCCTATAGGTGTTTTGTACGCCGTTCTATACGCCCAAAGTGCGTCCGGTAGTAAGGCACTCCAATTTTTCCTTGTGGATGCCACTGTCCGTTCTAGAATCTTCTTGATTTCCCGATTTGAGACCTCCACTTGGCCTTGCGTCTGTGGATGATATGGGGTGCCGATGTTGTGTTTGACCCCATATTTCTTCAAAAGTGTCGAAAATTTCTGATTCCGGAAGTGTGTGCCCCCATCACTTATTATCATTCGGGGTATCCCGAACCTGCAGAAAATATTTTCCTTCACAAACCTACACACTACATTAGAATCATTAGTCCTTGTGGGGATTGCTTCCACCCACTTCGACACATAGTCAACAGCAAGCAAGATATACAAATTTGAATTCGAGGACACAAAGGGTCCCATGAAGTCTATGCCCCACAAGTCAAATACCTCAACTTCCTGAAATACATTCAGGGGCATCTCTTGTCTCTTCGAAATGTTACCTGCTCGCTGGAACGGGTCACATTGCCTTACAAAATCGTAGGCATCCCGAAACAAAGTTGGCCAATAAAGGCCGCTTTCCAACACTTTGGCTGTTGTCCGTGAACTGGCATTGTGTCCTCCCATAGGTGACGCATGGCAATGGTGGAGAACACTCTCGTACTCCACCTCCGGCACACACCTGCGTAGAATACCATCCCTGCACTTCTTCAAAAGAATTGGGTCATCTCAAAAATAGTATCTCAAAGAATGAAAGAACTTCTTTTTCTCTTGATAAGACCAGTCTTCCGGGATGATCCTGCAAGCCAAATAGTTAACAATTTCAGCAAACCACGGTTCTTTAGAATTAATTTTTAAAAGTTGTTCATCGGGAAACGTCTCGGTTATGGGTATGTGTAAATATTTTTCATCTACCCTGTCTAACCTAGACAAATGATCAGCCACCACATTTTCAATTCCGGACTTGTCCTTGATTTCAATATCAAATTCTTGTAAAAGCAAAATCCACCTAATGAGTCTAGGCTTTGCATCCTTTTTCTCCATCAAATATTTTATCGCAGCATGATCGGTCCATACAACTACTTTAGATCCCACTAAATACTGCCGAAATTTTTCAAAAGCAAACACAACGGCAAGTAATTCTTTTTCTGTAGTTGTATAGTTCAATTGAGCATCATTAAGCGTTTTGGAAGCGTAGAAAATCACAGCGGGCTTATTATCTACCCTTTGCCCCAAAACGGCTCCTACTGCATAATCTGAAGCGTCACACATCAATTCGAATGGTTTTGTCCAATCCGGCGTTTGAACAGCCGGAGCCGAAATCAATTTTTCTTTCAAAACTTCGAATGCGTGAAGACACTTATTGTTGAAATCAAAAACCGCATCTTTCTCCAACAATTCGGATAAAGGTTTTGCAATTTTAGAAAAATCTTTAATGAATCGCCGATAAAACCCGGCGTGTCCCAAAAAGCTTCTCACCCCTTTTACAGAATTTGGTGGGGGTAGCTTGGAAATCACCTCAATTTTGACTGGGTCTACCTCAAGACCTTTGCTAGACACCTTGTGTCCTAGCACTATTCCCTCTGTCACCATCATGTGACATTTCTCCCAATTGAGGACCAAGTGTGTGTCCTCACAACGCTGCAGCACCTTATCCAGATTATATAGACACTCATCAAAAGACGCACCGTAAACCGAGAAGTTGTCCATGAAAACCTCAAGACAACGCTCCACCATGTCAAAGAATATGGCGAGCATGCAGCGTTGAAACGTCGCCGGTGCATTACATAATCCAAACGGCATACGTCGGTAAGCAAAAGTCCCATAGGGACAGGTGAACGTAGACTTCTCTTGATCCAAAGGATCAATCGAAATCTGGTTATACCCCGAATACCCATCCAGAAAACAAAAATACGACCGACTGGCAAGACGTTCCAAAATTTGATCGATAAATGGCAAAGGAAAATGATCTTTCAGAGTGGCGACATTCAGTCGGCGGTAGTCAATGCAAACTCGCCACCCAGTTACCAATCGGGTGGTGACAGGTTCATTCAACAGATTTGTAGTAACAGTAATTCCCCCCTTCTTAGGGACTACCTGTGTGGGACTCACCCACGTCGAGTCTGATATGGCATATATGATCCCTGCAGCAAGAAGTTTTATGACTTCCTTCTTCACAACCTCCATCATGCTCGGATTTAGACGTCTTTGAGGCTGAATGACTGGCTTGGCTCCCTCATCGAGCCGAATCTTATGCTGGCAAAGTGTAGGGGAGATCCCCTTGATGTCTGCAACAGACCACCCAAAAGCTCCTCGGTGGTTCTTGAGCACTATCAGTAGTTGCTCCTCCTCATCCGTACTCAAGTAAGCAGATACAATCACCGGTAACTTGTCCTTCTCAGCTAGAAAGACGTACTTAAGGTGCAGGGGCAGCGGCTTCAACTCCAACTCAGGCGGGAAAATGAGAGATGATTGCAGCGGTGGGGGAAGTGTACCTAAATCTTCATAGTGCCTCGTGTAGAAACATGGAAGCATCTGAAGCATTTTGGCACACTCCTTGAGTGATTTACTCCGCATCTAATCATAGGTGACATTCAACAGACACGCCTCCAACGGCAATTCCGGATATGCCTCAACAACTGAAGTAGTAATCGCATCATCCTCCCACGAAGGTGGAATGTCCTCATTCTCGTCATTCGGAAATCCAACAGCTTTGCATAAAGAGACAACTTTAGTTTGCTCCATGATGTCCACAACTAAGGTTCCATTATCCATCTTTCTCATCACATGAGCCATGTCCAAGAATGGTTTTCCAAGGCAGAGTGAAATATTGTGATCCACATGCTTAACCATGTTACAATGTGCTTTTGCTTTAGTAGACGCAGTGCTAGTGGGCATGACCATCTCAAAGCGATCATCCACTATGCCCAAGGTTAGGCGACCTCTTCCCATTTCCAAGATCATATCGGCTGTAGCTTGGAAAGGACGTCCAAGTAGCAGCTCATTGCCATGCTCATCCTACATTTCCATAACCACAAAATCAGCCAGAAAAACAAATCGGTCCACCTTTACCAAGACATCTTCGCAGATTCCATAAGGTTTCACCACAGAATTATCGGCCAATTGGATAGTCATATTGCTCGGCCGTGACTCCTTTAATCCCAACTTTTTGAATGTAGAAAGGGGCATCAAATTGATGCTTGCCCCAGAATCACATAGTGCCTCTCCAAATTTGAACTTCCCGATAAAATAAGAAATGTTGAAACATCCAGGATCCTGTCTCTTAGGCGGTAAAGTGCCCATAATGAAAGAACACACTTGCTCCTTCAACACCACGACCTCCGTGTCCGGTATTTTCCTCTTCTTGGTGATGACATCTTTTAGGAACTTCCCGTATGACGGGATTTGCTCAATCGCTTCCAACAACGGAATATTGACCGAAAGTTTCCTAAAGTTGTCCAGAAATTTCTTGAATTGTGCATCTACCTTTCTTGCCTTTGCACTATTCGGATAGGGGACCGGAACGGTATGTGCCCTTTGATGGGGTGGCACATAAGATGTCAACTTCTGCGGTTCCTCCTCAGTAGCTTGTTCTTCATTACCATCCACAACTATGTCTTCAGCTTGCCCTGTGACAGGTGTGGGCTGCTCCTTAGTGGTTGCATCTTCAACTTTATCCTGTGGTGTGCTTGTGTCATCCGTCCTTAGATTCAACACCTTCTTGCCGCTTCTCAGTAAGATGGCCTTGGCCTACTGGTTTCCCCCGGGAACATTGGTGTTCCTCGGAAAACCCGGATGCGCTGGCTTCTTCAAACTTGCAATTTCTGTTGCCATCTGCGCCATGGAGGTCTCTGCAGTCCTCATTTGAGCCCCGTGGCTCTGCAAAGTCTGCCCAAATTGGTTCATATATTCACCCTGTTGCTTGATTTGTTGCCCGAATGTGTTCATTAACTCCTGGTTTTGCTTGATGACTTGATTGAGCAACTCCGTGCTCTTGTCCTCTGTGGCTGGTGCAGGCTTGGCGTCCGGATCCTGTAGAAAATTGTTCGGATCCTTCCATGAGAACTTTTTGTCCTTTCGCCATGAATAGTCATTGTTCCTGTACCTTGCTGTTGCCTGATGTACTTGACTTGAGCCTCATCTTCGGACTCATTGCCTTCCTTTTGTAGTAACTTCTTTGCGAGAAGATCCATCTTCTCATTAAGCTCTTTTATTGCCTTTGATTCGCTGGCGACTCTAGCTTGCTCAACTGGGCCTCTCTCTCTTTCTCCCCATGATTGCTTTCGTGCCATGTTCTTCAGTATTTCCCAGCATCTCGTGTCAGTGTTATTCAGGAAAAATCCTGAACCGGCTGAGTCCAAATTACTCCTATCATGCTCGGAGAGAGAAAAATAGAAGATCTTCACCTGTGTCTCCTTATCCAACCCATGATGCGGACATCTCCTTAACATGACCTAAAATCGCTCCCAGGTCTCAGAATATGTTTCACCCGCCTGTTGGGTGAAATTATGAATCTTCCTAATCATGTCGTTGGTCTTCTCAGGAGGGAAAAACCTCTCGAAGAAAACCTCCACCATATGATCCCATGATTCAACGAACTCATCATCGAGGTTATGAAGCCACTCTCTTGCCGCTCCTGCCAAGGAACTTGGGAATAGCTTGAGGTACAAAGCATCTTGTGGGAATCGGTCGATCTTCACCATGTCACAGTTCTCCACGAACTGGCTGATGTGTGCAACTGGGTCCTCATTCTTCAGCCCGTGAAATGCATTTGATTTTACCAAGTTGATCAATGCCAGATCGATCTTATATGTTCGTATGTTGACCGCCTGCTTCTTTATAGGCCCCTTTGAAGCTGATGAAGAAGAGGCTTTGATCTTCTCCCATATGGTCTGTGGCTCGGCCATTTCTTCTGCTTCAGATTCAGAATTTATTTCCTCTTGGTGATCTTTCTCGTAGTGCTCCTCGTCCTCAGGTCCCGGAGGTGGAACCTCGGGTGTGCGATTTTCGTAGTCTGTAATACGTGTATGCACCATACATAGTACCTGAAATGAGGAAATTCAAGTTCAGTACTATGCTTGAATGAGTAAATACAATTATAAAGAAATTTAGGAATATTTAAAGTTGTTTCAAAATAAAATAAAAAAAATGTGGCCTAGAGTGGCCGCTCTTAGCACTCGAAGTGCCAACAATTTGCCGTATCCCCGGCAACGGTGCCAAAAACTTGACGTGTATTTTACTACACGCTAAAACGCAAGTATACGCGTCGAGTAATATAGGCCTTTGTGAGGCCCGAGTCGAACACAGGGATACGTGAATTATTGGAGACTCCTACTAACTAATTGCAATTAGCTAGGCCGAATTACAAAGTAGGGTTTGTTGTCGAAATTAAAAGAAAATAAAATGAAACAAAGAAAACAATCAATTAAAGGTTAATTTAATCAATTCAAAAGGATATCTTTAGGATTGCGGTTTCACCGCGGGTCAACATTGTATTAGGTTTTATATAATTCCTCACTCTTCTCTCTCTATCCGGGTAGTGGCCTGAAAATAGAATTACCCACTGTCGTGGTGTAATTCACTACTTAGGTTTAGGTTGATTCCACCGTCGTAGTAATCATTCCCCTAAACTAAGTGCATTACGAACGATCTCTCAGTTTCCACCATTAATTTTACACCTCCTTTGTCAAGGGATTTATCGATTAATGTAGGTTTCGTCTCTTTTCAACCGTTAATCCTTCTGTCGAAGTGATTAAGGGCATTAAGTTATTATTATGGTGATCAGGCATAACAATATATATGGAGAAAACGAAACTATACCACAGATTTAAGGGAGAAAATATGAATTATTAATATAAAATCATCATACAATGCATTCCCGGGCTACTCCCGGTCCTAAAGATGGAGGGTTTTAGCCTCGCATGTTCATCTTGCACAAATACATGGTAGAAATAGGGGAATTCATAAGAAAAACGTGAATTAAGTGGGAAAACCCCTGAACGGAGAAGAATCGGTGGATCCTTTGCGTAGAACACGAGCTTTCCCGCCTCTCGGTGGTGAAATTCGTCTTCGGCAGCGTCCGGATCGACATGGATGAGCTTCTGGCCTCCGTTCTCCTTTTTTTCTTTCCTCGGCACTCGTGCAATGACCAAAATTCGATCCCCCTTCCTGTCGGCGGCCGTCATTAGGTATAAGTCCCTAATTAGGTCGTAAAATAACTCCATCCGTCTGATTGAGATCAAAACAAATCCAACGCATATCTGCCGGCGTCGATACCATCGACGCGGGTCGATGGTATCGACCCAGCGTATTCGCGGCAGCCTTCTTTTCTTTTCGTCTGAGTGCCTGTGTCCATCTCGATACCATCGACTAGGGTCGATGGTATCGACTCTCTTTAGCGTCGGTTGTTGTCGTTTAGCGACGTTGTAGCCTCCGAGCGTCGATGGCATCGACTTGGGTCGATGGTATCGACGGATTCCTCGTTAGAAACCTGAAGGGATCTCGATGCCATCGACTTGTGTGTCAATGGTATCGACTCTGTGCTGCTCCTCTCGGCTGGAAACCTGTGGCTTGGTCGATGGTATCGACTTCCGTCGATGGTATTGACGGAAGCAAATACTTGTTTTTCCTGAAATTCCAAAACAAAACCAAATAAATCCACACAAATTATGATAATATGATAAATAATGCTCAAAATGATACAACTAAGGGGATTTGACATAAAATGATGGCAAAGACCGAAATGAGTGAATTATGCAATATTATCCATAAAAATGACTAATTAGAGCATAAAACACATATGAAAAAGGTCTATAAATGCGACTCAAAATCATCGCATCAGCTGTCCTCCGCTTGTTTGCCATAGAAAGTGTTGTTTTGAAGCAATGTGATCCAATGTGATCTAATCTCAAAATTGGCAGCATCTATGGGAGGAGGCTGTACTGGATGGTAAACATTTGCAGCTTTTGGGATTGAGAACTCTCTAAGATCTTTCTGTAGTTCTGCTGCTTGTGCTGCTAAGATCTCCTGTTGAACAGCAGCTCTAGCTTCTTGCATGAGCCTCTCTCTTTGTGCTTTGATGGCTTGAGCCACTCTTCGGGCTACTTCTTCTTCTTGTGCCATCCTTGCTTGATTCTCTCTGATCTGATGATGTAAGGTTCTATCTATTTCAGGATCAAAGCTTGCGGTGAGTCCAGGACTGTCCGAACGGTGCATACACTATTCGTTGGGTAGCACCTAAAATTTAGAAAGATTTGGAAAATGAGATCCACAAAGTAGAGTAAAATTCATGTAGATAAGCAATTGTTTCAAAAGAAAAGAAAAATCCTAGATTAGTCTTAACAGAACTAGATTTGATTGACTCATTCTGTTGTCCCCGACAACGGCGCCAAATTTTGACGTGGATATTGAATGCACTAACAAATTCACCCGGGGTTGAAATCCCCGAGCTTTTACCAAAACCAAAGTGCAATAATACCACCCGGAAGAGGACGAGTCTTATCGCAGTATAGTTAATGATTGAACCCAAAGGACAACGTTTTTAAGAATCCTTGTCGGTTGAATCTAGCTCAAGTAAAACAAATATTTAGAACGATTGGTTGATTTGAGATTAATTAAACTAATTGCAAGAAAGTAAAAAGATGAATTTAATGATGGGTTTAGATCAATGATATGGAATCACTGGGATGGTTCTAGGTTTAACCACCACTACATACACAAACATATTCGATCGTAAACAAACCAGGCAAGATATAACACTCCAAGTAGAGCTGCTGCAGAACCCCTGATACGGGCGTTAGGTTCGCGTAACCATCACCATAGGCATCAGATGTCTCATCACCATCCAGATCACTTTACTTACGGCTCTGAAGATACAGAAATCCACGGAGGTTGTGAACCCCCTATACGGGCGTTAGGCGCACACAAGCGTCAGCGAAGGCTAGATGGCTCGTCCCCTCGTGGATCATATATGTACGGCCTCGGTGAAATCCCATCCTATTTCTAGTTTGGGAGTCAGTTGCGTTAACCGGAAAGCAAATAGGTGGGTAACATACTAGGAAACATCGACGATTAACAAGAAGATACAAAATCCAACTAAGGTTGTGAACCCCCCATACATGAGTTAGGCGCACAAAAGTGTCACCAAGATGGCTCGTCCCCTCGTGGATCACACACTTGCGACCTCAAGGAATCCTTTCAGAAGTTCTCATCAAGGAGTCTAACTCGTTAAACGACATTCATACCTACGTATAGATGTTATCGCAACATAGGGAGAACAAAGATGAAAGCAAGAAATTACCCAAACTACGAACATAACGATTAATGACAAAATGAAGAGTTACATACATTTCCATGGAGAGTTTAACAAAAGAACATAGTTTGCATGGGCAGCAAGGCTAGTCCCCACACCCCAGTGAAAAGGTACTACTCGCTCATGGTGAGAGATACAAGAAGGATGAGAGAGAAAGAGAGATCCGCCATGAGCTTGGTGCAGAAGGTGGTCGCATCTCGGTGAAGAAGATACGCCCCTTGCTCCGTCTTCCTTCTCTTATCAGCCTCCTTGGTTGCAACACGAGCAGTAGGTGGAGTGGAACTTGATCGGAGTTGTGCTCTGGCAGCCTGGCGGCGTCCGGATTCGATGCTCCCAAATGAAGACCCCTGGGGGTCTATTTATAGTCTTAGATCTGATCCAAACGGTCTTGGTAAGTTGCTGGAAATATCTCCTCCAAACGGTTTGGAGACCGTTTGGTGCGAAATGGTTTGGAGATCGGTATCCGTGTCAATCAATCTTAAGGTCGGTCTCGGTGTGAACATGCAGCTTTTGTTCTTCGATCGGTCTTCGCGCTCGTGGCAAACGATCTTGGAAACCGCATGGATCTAAACGGTCTTCAGATTGCATGGACCCAAGCGGTCTTGAGACCGCATGCACCCAAATGATCTTGAGACCGCATGGACCCAAACGGTCTTGAGCCCACATGGACCCAAACGGTCTTGAGACCGCATTTGGTCATGCGGTTTACAGCTCGCACTGTTTTCTTTGGCAAACGATTTTGTTATTCGTTCATCGTGTATTCCAGCAAATGGTCTTGGGACCATATGGACCAAAACAGTCTTGGGACCGCATGGACCCAAACGGTCTTGGGACCACAAGAGCTCAAACAGTCTTGGGATCGCATGAGCTCAAACGGTATTGAGACCGCATCGGCTCAAACGGTCTTGGGACCGCATGCATGGAATTGCTTTGTTTACCTGCATTAAATGAATGATATTTAGTTAAAACCTTGATTATTGAATCAGCCGAGTAGTTTTGCACATTATGATTCATATTTGGGTGAAAAGGTGTGAAATAGAGTTGAATTTGTTCCAAAGAGGTAATTGAATTCCATGATGAGTATGCACTCATCAGATACTCACATTGGAGCCCAAATATAGAATGCATGTTCAAAGCATTGATAGTCGATATAACACTAGATATAGGGTATCCCTGGGTCTCCCCTCATTTTAGGAAAGTATCTGGTCAAAATGAAATTCACTCATTGTGTAGCAATGATTTTCTTGGGTACTTCTTTGACAACACTTTTCTTCGTGGTGTAGGCATTTCTAATAAGGGACATGAAGGTTGTTAAGTGTGTCCTTCCTTCCGTCAGAACTCTCACCATGTGATCATGATTATTTGGAAATGGGTATTTTCCACGTCTCCATAAATAAATTGTAGTGGTGCCCAGAGTATTATTATCTCAACAGAATGTGGAGAAAATCTTCTTATCTCAGCACAAGATGGGGAGCAATGACCCTGGAATGTTAACGAAATGGTGGGACAACTAGTTTCATGATATTTACTAGGGGATAGAAGAGTTACTTTGCTTTCTCAATCAACAGTGGGACAACAAGTGATATTTTTGCACTATAAGAAGGGCAACAAGGCCTTCTATGCACTTGTCACTCTCAAACAAAAATGTCACAACATAGTCTTTGGCACGAGTCGCATATCCCAAGAACTTTCTAGCCACATCTTTCCATCATGATCCTTGGCCACCTTCCTTTCCCTCCCCATAAATTCTTCAACCCCCTTCGTCCCCCTTATGAAAAACACCATGTTCACTTTCTCATGGGGAGAAGGGGGAGCTTGTGAGGATTATGGTGGTGGTGGTGGTGGTCTTTGGAGAGGTGGATTATGATTTTTGAGGATGTAAGTTGGTTATTGTGGAGGTTGTTGTGGAGTTTGTTGTGGTTGTTGTGGAGAGGGTTGATATTGGGGTGAGGGTTGTTCGTAAGAATTAGGTGGGGTGGAGCATATTGGTGGTTGTATGAGGGATGTGGAGATGGAGTAGCATATGGATGAGGAGGTCATTGGTATTGTTTCAAAATTATAACTTTCCCTTGTCGTGGGACATAGGAACCTTGAGGAGTGCTCATAGAACCACCATCATTGTCAGGGTTGGACAAAGTTTGGGAAGGGAGTCTTCCCTCCTCACAATGAGCAAGTGAAAGAGATAATTCATCTAGCCTTTACTTAAGGAAGCTAATTGTTTCACCATGGGAGGACACATCCCTCTTTACTTCATCTAGGTTTTTCAGTCTTCTAAGGTCTTCTTCTTCAAACCTTGAATTATTTCTTGGCCCTTGGTGTTGCATTGGTTTCCCTTGTCCTTCTTCACCTTGTTTCTTCTACAAAAACTTGGGGTGATTCCTCCATCTTGGAGTGTAGGAGTTGAACAATGACCCTTTGTGATTGTGATTACCAAAAGCAAGTAGAGAATTCACTTCTTCATCAATAGAAGCAATATACACAACAGATTGTCTAGTAGATCTACCAATTTGATTCTTCATTAAATTCATAATATAACCTAGAATCATCTCTAACTAGAGTTGGAGGAGGACGAGGTGTCTAGTTTCTGTCACAACACACTCCCATGCTTGAAGCCCAGTGGCCTGAATTCTCAACTAGGTGCCCAAAGAGTGTCCCTGACTCTTCTAAGGGCTTGGCATGAAGGTTCCACCATAATAGGAGTCAACCATCATTTGACCCAGTTTTGCAGCCTAGTGTAGACGGATTGCACAAGCTTCTAGTTATGAACCTCATGGTGCGGGAAATCTCTTAGAAGCTTCTAGAACCTTTCCCTAGTCTCATGGAATGACTCGTTCTCCTTTTGAGTGAATGAGGTTATGTACATCCTCATTTGCGTTAGCTTTGATGTGGAGTGGAATTTCTTGAAAAACTCATTCTTCACTACCATCCAAGTAACCATTTATGGCTTCAACATATGACATTCCTTGGATTTCTCCTAGAGTGAAAATTGTAAGAGGTTCATCTTATGGAATCATCAGTTTCTACAACAATGTGGAAAGTGGAGTATATATGCAAAAATGGATCTATTTTATTGTTGGGAAATATGGGCACAGAGTAAGGCAACGGAAACAAAATTTTTATCTATCTGTATTTTTATTACAACAAGATCACATCAACTACTATGAAATGGGAAGGATGGTTTAACAAGTTTATACGTGGTCCTAGAGCAAGTTCAATGACTACAACTCATTGTTGTTGCACCTATCTTCTAGTTGCTCTTGGACGTTGCATGTGCAACTCTTGGTCTTCATAATAGATAGAACATTTGACAACTTCTCTGACAACTTTTGCAGCCTCACCACTAATGGTGAATTGGATCAACTTCTATAGCAACTTCTATAGTTTCTCCACAGAGTGTAGTCTGACATTGCCCTCTTAGCAGCAGCCAAAGACTCCTGCCTCTAGAGTAGTCCACACAGGCCAACTAGAACTCCTGTCATGATTCTAGAATGGATAGGAAGGAGTTTCTCCGCCTGTTGGCATACTAGTCACCAACTTGCACTCCCACAACAGTGATCCTCAGTTGTTCTCTCCCTTTCTATCCCTCCCTATTCGGGTTGGGCTTGCTTGGGATTTTTTTCTCACCACAACCAGAGAAGAAAAAAATGGTTAGAGAAACAGATTGTCAATTGTCTCTATTGTGATCTAGGAAGCCCCTAGTGCCCCTCTATTTATAGGTGGGGTTAAGGCCAGGGTTCCCATTCTATTCAAGATCTGTTTAGGAGTGGAAGGGACCGGAAGATCTTGAATTTTCAAAACTATAACATCAAAAATGGTCATTTTGCATGCAAAATAGTTGTCTCACATGTGATACGTTCGTCTGGCACAGCCAGAAGGTCGTTTCACCATCTTTCTTGATAGCTCATGAATTTGCCAATTTGAATCCAATTAATGCATGACATGACATCAACATTAATCAATGATGCAATCAAATTTTCCCATGAATTGAGTGATCTTGCACATGCAAGATGGTCGTCTTGCTCACCCAGAAGGTCGTCTAGTGAGTCAAGACAAACCAGTCGGTTTAACAGAATGAATCGATCTATTCACAACAAATTTGGGCAAAACTTAGCCAATTCAATTTTTGATCAGCCCAAATGGTTGTCTCAAAATTTGGGATGATCGTTTGGCACTCTAAACGGCCATCTCACCTAGTGAGAAAATTAGTTGGCAGTGCACTCAACTGATTTGCTAGTGAATTGAATACCTAAACACTTTAGGAATCAATCCAACAATCACTCAAGATTAAACTCCTCCTCTAGATGAGTTCCTTTATGTGTGACCCTATATGTTTCATATCACATTGGAAATGAGTGTACATAACTAACTGATGTCATCACAAGTAGAGAGCAGTGCCTAGTTGCACATTAGTGCTAACCAAGTGAATGGACAGTTGGAGAGAAACTTCAACCTACAATATGTCTAAAGTGTTGTAGTGATTATATAACTCCTTTGTCTCTGATATTTGGAGTGAACTCAAGGAAATGATATTGTCATCCTCTCAACATTCAACCCATGTTACTTGAGAAAAGAGAAGACTGTTTGAGATGACATGACCTCAATATCATATACTGATTCACATGCCCATGCACATGCATTTCTCAATATTTCTTATCAAGTGGCCAAGATATCCATGTAATGACCGCCACCAAATCGACAGCCAAATCCTTACTAGTGATGCATAATTACCATAAACAATGGATTAACAAAAATCACTAAAATTTAAAACCATTTTGCAAGGAGATCATTTTCCAGAAAACTATCACTGAAGGATCCAAAACTCATTCATATCATGATTTACATTGTACAACATTGTTTTATCTCATCTCGAGGATAACATATAACAATTGTTCTATCAACACATATACTGAAGCAACATAAGACCTCGAGGCATACAAGACAAAATCTCAGATTGTTCATTACACCATTATGAACTGATTCTAAGGACCTGAGAGTACAGAGATGACACATAGGACTTCTATCTACAAGACACGACAGACAGTACACTCAACCTGAGCTGTTACTGCTGCCTCAACTGTTGTTCCTCCTCCATGGAAAGATCTTCACCACCTCGTTCACGTCCACCTAAAAATTGTGGATCCCACGAGATGAGACAATTGTCCCAATGAGAGATATAACTATCCTTCGACCATATTATTATTACAAATAAACATTATAAAACAGAGTAGAGATTCTTTTATATTAATAGGCAGGATTAATCTTTGTATGAATAGAATAAGATAATCTCCTTTCTTAAGGAGAAAATTGCATCTACCTATGGTAGAGTTTATAAATAATCTATTTACTTTTCATGTAATGTAAATAAACATGAATAACATCTATCAACAAAGATGTATAACTGAAATGTGCATATAGCAATGTTTTTCGTATTCGATCCTTAAGCACATATGCCACACGGCTGAACATATTTTACAATCACACTTATGCCCTGAGGAGATGAAGCATACCCCGTTCATCTCCAACCGATCACAAACTTCTCACAAGTTGGTACCATACAAGGTCAATGGAAGAGCCAGTTGCCATGACCTCCCTTGTCTCGGTCTATACGAGACCACTTAGACTTAGCAGGACATCTTGCGTCAGCTACAAAATAGTTGTGTCAGGGTACTAGGCATCCTCTCTTAGAAAGACAACATCAATTGTGCTCTCTTAGGGGAACATCTACAACAACCGTCCCCAGTTTTGAAATTACTGAGTCATGGTCACTTAGGCACCATACTTTGAGCCATGGTCACATAGGCACCATGCTCTAAGCCAGGGGTCAGTTCACCATGCTCTATTGAGACGTTTTTATGAAATTAATGAGTCATGGTCACTTAGGAACCATGCCCCCACATATTCAAAAATATGCATTCCGGGTTATGCCGTGGGAAACCCGTTTCACCATTCAGCAAATTCTAATGATGACAGATCTCTACTTAGGGCAATGTTTTATGGTTTCTAGTGATATATTATGTGCATTACAACATTCTTTTAGAATCAAACAAGTTATCATTATTAATCACAACAAATGCTACAAAGAAAGTGTAATACATCTATCATGTACTTTTCAGGTCTTTAAAACACATTTAGGTACTTGAACTTTGGATCTCAGTCCATTATCATATTATTGGGAATCATCATCCCTTCACATCATTATCATCATGATTATTGGATCTGGGTATTCAAATCCCTAGATCATCACATAGCATTGTTACATTCGTAACAAGTAACTATTACCTCCTGGTCCTCAGGCCAAGGTATTCATTTTACTTGTTGTACACGTATTTCACATAGCTCACATAGTTGGATTAAATATCTTGTCACCTCTCACTAGGAAACAATATTCACACAACATATTGAACATCTTATCACCTCTCACTATGCAACAACCATTCATATGGCTCATAACAATATTAAGCATTTTGGCACCTCTCACTAGGAAAAAACTATTCATATGATTCACAAGGCCATTATACATGTTGTCACCTCTCACTAGGCAACAACTATTCATATGGCTCCCAAGGCCATTATACATTTTGTCACTTCTCACTAGGCAACAACCATTCCTAGGTCATAAGACCTAAAGATATTATACTTGTTATACATGTATTTAACATGTTTTCCAAAGCTTATTCAATAAGAGAAATACAACCTTCCCATTATTAGGGTTAGGGTTTCCCTTTATAGCCGAATAGGGTTTCATGTTCATAATATTAATCCAAACCCTAACTCATTGCTCCACACATCTAGGAGCATACATTAATATCAAAAGTATTCAATCATACTTATTTTTTCTCATTATTCATCATTAAATGTTTATCAACACAAAGTATGAGTTTCTCTCTCATCCTTACTAGGATATTGATTACATCATACTTTTGGTTCAATCCTCCTCCTTGAGGAATCTTAATTCATCATTAGCAATTCCCATCATCTTTTATTCAACATGTCACTCAATCAATCACATATGATTGAAGTGTGTCTACCATATTGGGTATCAAGATGGGTGTATGGTATCATGTATTGCTTTAAGATACATTCTTATTTCACATAGTGTATCCATATCGGGCAGGTGAAATAACCACATCACTGTATCATGTTTTCGGGTGTATCCCCTATTCATCCTATCATGTACCCATATCAAATTGACTATTACTTAGTTCTTATCATCTCAAGACAACTTCATATCGGGTATGAGCTAGGTGCTTGGCCCCATATCAGGTATAAGCTATGCGCTTGGTGCCATATTGCGCAGATGATGTGCCCCATATTCGTCATAGGACATATGCCATATCATATATCATTTGAGTAGTATACCAAAGATACCATACCGGTTTCCCTTTCGGATTGTCATATCGGGTATCCATATCAGGTAACATATCAGGTTACCATCTTAGGTAGACCTTGAAACTCATAACCCCTTCATTCCTTTATGGGTCATCTTTATCATATAATTACTTGACAAGCTAGTTGTCTTATTCAATTCTCATACCACAATCCATTACACAAAGGGGTAGGGTATATCGGGCTTCAATACCTCATCTAGGGATTTCCATCAATTTGGGTAAATTATGCCATATCATGCATGAAGTATAAATTGTTCCTCATATCATCCACAAGGTAGGAGTAAGTGCTATTCCTAGCATCCAAGGGATATCATTCATGTCATCCATGTGGTATCACTCACCACTTGTATCGGTTTACCCATCACCTAGGGTTTCCAAATCTATTTGTTTATAGTATTTAATATCTCTATATCGGGCAAAAAGTGTAATCTTGGACTTATTTCATGCATAAGGAGTAAATGGGTATTTCCCATATCGCGAAAGGACATAACCCATATCGTATATGAGCTATCATCTATTTTCATATCAGGTTAACCCCATCTCGGGTCTCATATTGGGTTGAGGTGTTCCAACCATATCGGGTTACACCTTGTTCTTGAATCCATACCTTATATCATGCAATAGGGTTTACTTAAATATTCATATCATGCCCCAGGTGTGTGCTTTGAGGTATCGTGTACCAGAGATATATTATATGATCATATTGTACAAAATCACTAACTATTCTTCATTCATATCGGGTTACCCAAACTAGGGTTCCATATCGGTTTACGAGTATACATTAAACCTTATATCGTGCATGTGGTCTATACTTGACATCCTATCATGCAATAAGTTGATGGTTTACTCCATATCGTGTTTCAAAGTATAAGATACATCATGCAAGGGGATATCATTTCACCAACATATCGTGCAAGTAATGTTTGCACATACCCATATCAGGTTAGAGATACTTGTGTGTATGCTTGAACCCGATATCACTTTATAAAGTGATACCATCTTCTTCAAGCTCTAGACCATCATTCTAACTGTTATAGTTCACAGAAATAGGTCTAAGCAACTACTAAAACTCATAATTTCATCAACTATTTCAGAAGATTTTGTAATTAAAAGTAGTTCGTTAAGTATAACAATTTAGATGATGAATAATAACATGATAGAGTTCAAGTTATACAACCCACCTTGTGAATAGCTTCAGAACTCCAAGCTCTAAAGCTTCACCTCCTAATGTTGAAGAAGAACTTCTCCAAGGTCCAGGGCTTGTTGACAACTCCTCCATGGATAAGAGATAACCACATATAAGCACTTGGTGAAGAAGGAAAGAAAAGAATATCCATAACCCGATATCCTACTTCAACCAAGGTTGAAGGTGACCAAAGCCTTACCTAAAGCTTGATACTTGAGCACTCCTAGCTCCTTGAACCGCTTTTTATGATACCTAAGGGTCTTTTCACGATGTCTCCAAGGGGAATGGTTATGAGGATCATAAACTTTCATAAGTTGGTGAAAGGTGCCGTATATATACTTGGATTCATGAGATAAAGCATATAAGAGGTGTCTTCACTTCATTCTACTAAATGACACATGGTCAAGCATGGTTGGCACGTGGCCATGCATACACACTTGTATATCTTTCCATGCAAGAGTCTTGGGGATAACATAGAGAAAATATCTCGGCCCTTACTTATCTTATTGGGCAAGTTATCTCATCTTTATCTCATTAAATAAGCAACTTGATACACTTTTTGTAAGGAACTTGTAACTCGTCATGAGTAACTTCCTTGAGGTGCCCTTCCGGTCATGGATTTTTCCAAGGATTCAAAAAACTGATAAGAGGATCCTACTATGTCTCCTTGGCCGATAGGGCTCCTATTTCAAGTCTACAACCGGATGCAACACATATAAGGCTTTTACCTTCAACTCATTCTAGGTTTTTCATTACCAAGAGTATCAGTATCACTACTCAAAGGTGATTCAAACATAGTTTCTCCTTCTTTATCTTTCCTCTAAAAGATACATAGAGGGAGTAGGGACACGATAGAGGTGGTAATTTACATTTCAACCCCACATATTGGGTAAATTACAATTTGTACCAAAATTGATGCACAAAGTACTAGCATTGTTCAAACAAGTTATAACTTGGGTTCTGCAATATCAGCCAAAATTATTGTGCTCATTCCAAAGGATAAGAAACCAGTCTGCCGCAGTCAATTCAGGCCCATTTCTCTCAACAACACTATTCTTAAACTCTTCTCTAAGGTGGTTGTGGAAAGCCTGAAACAGTGGATTCCTAAATGGGTCAGCCCGGTACAAAGTGCGTTTGTTCCTGGAAGGAAATTTTTTGATAATATCACTTTTGTACAGGAGCTCATCCATACGATGAAAAGGAGGAACTCAAGTAAAACTATGGCCATCAAAGTTGATCTCACTAAAGCTTATGATAAAATGTCATGGAGCTTTATCCAGGACACTATTAAGAAAACTGGCATTCCTACCAACTTACAAAGTTATATCATGAATTCTATCAGGTTGGGTAGCTCACAAATTGCTTGGAATGGTGCAATGACACCTCAGTTTAAGCCTTCCAGAGGGTTACGCCAGGGGGATCCCCTAAGTCCTTATATTTTTGTTTTGTGCATTGAGAGGTTGAGCCAACTGATTGATCAGCTAGTAGCAGATAAGAAATGGACGCCCATGCAACTAGGAAGAGGAGGTCCGAAGATTGCTCATTTATGTTTTGCGGATGATATCATTCTTTTCGCCAAAGCGAATGAATCCAACATAAACACCATCATGAAGTGCTTCAATTTATTTGAAAAAGCATCTGGACAAGCTATCTCAGTTGAGAAAACTAGAGTATTCTTTACGAGGAGTGTTTCGAGACAGGAATCTGATATTATATGTCGTAGTAGTGGCTTGCAGAGAACTCAAGACCTGGGAAAGTACCTTGGCGTACCTATTATTCACAACCGGGTAAGCAAGGATACCTACAATGAAGTTTTGGATAAGGTTACTAAAACAATTAATTCCTGGATGGCTAAGAGTTTATCTATGGCGGGACGGGTTAGCCTAGCTAAAAGTACTTTAACTGCAATACCTACTTATGTTATGCAAATGGCAAAGCTTCCCCTACAACTATGCAATAGGATTGATGGAGAAATAAGAAGATTCATTTGGTGGGGGGAGAAGTAAAAGGGGAATTCCTCTCATATCTTGGAGCCGTATTACCAACAGGAAGATTCATGGTGGCCTTAGGATTAAATCTATGAGAGAGTGGAACCAAGCACTCCTTATGAAGAATAGTTGGGACATCTATAGCAGAAGAGGGACTATGTGGAGTGAGGCCATGACTAAGAAAATTCTAAAAGACACGCAAAGCTCTTCCTAGAACCTGTCTCACCTGGCTCGCAACGTCGTTCTCTCCAAACCGTTTATGGAAGCTAACACATACATGAGTCCTGTGAGCGGCAGCTCCATTAATGTTTGGCATGATAAGTGGTTACCCAATGAAAGCCCGTTAAGAAACCATGTTCTGCATCCCATTCCTACTAAGCTGGACGATTTAGTAGTTAGCAGTTTAGTAAATATGGAGGGACAATGGGATCGTAGCTTTTTGGAGAAGTGGTTACCAGCTGAAGTCACCAAGGTTATTTATAACTTAAACCCACCCACAGATCCAGAGGCTAAAGATGTAAGGGTGTGGATGCTCAATGAAGGAGGTAGTTACACTGCTAAAATGGCATACCAAGCTATACGAGCTGAAACTAAAATTAAAAGGCAAGGTCATTGGCACTGTATCTAGCATGCACATGTGACAGCATGCATAAAAATGTTCATGTGGCTTGCAACTAATGGTGCTCTTCTTACCAATCACAATAGGAAATGTCAGAAGATGACGTCCATTGCTACTTGCACCAGATGTAACGCAGATGAAGAGACCATCCTACACGCTCTCCGGGACTGCCCTAAGGTGAAGAGTGTGTGGCATTCTATTCTGAAACTTGAGTACACTCATCAGTTCTGGATAGTTGATAATCTGGATCAGTGGTTGAATATGAACATCAATGCACCTGATGCACATAAACATCTGTTCTTCATCGTCTGCTGGAGCATGTGGAAGCAGCGAAATCTGTGGATTTTTGAAGGTAGAGAACATAATCTTCAACATATTATCAACCTCACTAATCATGAGATCATGATGAACAGCAGGGCTTGGACCTCAGCCAGAAATAGTATGGAGCAGGCTGGAAGACGCAAGTCTGAGAAACTCAAGCCGGATACCATCCGTTTCAATACGGATGCTGCTTGGAAAAAGGGGAAGGGTGCTATTTTAGTTGTTATTACTGACTCTTATGGCAATTGGCTTAGTGGTGTAGGACAGCTTGTTACGGCAAGGAATCCTCTGGAGGCAGAGCTTTTGGCTATTGGGTTGGCTGCTAGCATTATTGAGGGAAGTGTTGCGCAGAATGTTGTGATTATAACTGACTGCCGTCAAGCTTCCATTATGATTGGGGATGAGTAATGGAACTATCCTCACTTTTCTAACATCATTAGAGGTATTCAGTTGATTAAGAAGGAGACTACAGAGATCATATACACTAAAAGACAGAACAACAGGCAGACTGACGCTCTCGCTAAGTAACACTCTAAACAGAGTATTGGGTACACCCACTATAAAACCCCCCCTAGATGTGTGCTGGACACTGGACTAGCACCTCCATGTAATGGTAGTAGTACTACCATGTTTCAATTCTTGCAGTTTTCTAATAATTGTAATGCCAGTTTTTATTTCGCTTGCATGAGGTGGGCAAGATGAATAAGACGACTGCCTGACTTCTCTAAAAAAAAAGTTATAACTTGGAATTTAGGCTTTCCACAAGACACCACTTAGCATCACTATCTTTCTTATGATACCAAAACACTTAGAAAACATTCCAAAAGTGTCATTTGCACTGTAACCCCTTATCTTGGATAAATTGCACTTTTCACTCAGACTTTCATATAATGCACACATAGTTTGTAATTAAGCTCAAACTTGAAAACAAACTTCACCTGAAGCCTTAATTTCTTTTCAAAAGATTAGAATCATTTTTTAAGTATCTTAGTTAAGCAAAACTTCTAGGGTTAAGCCATAACCCAGGTCAGGGGCATTACAATTATAAACCCCTAACAAGAATTTCATCCCCGAAATCCCAGATAAAGGAAGACAATTGTTGTCCATGCATCATTTCATCAAGTCTCCTCATAACATCTTGATGTCATGGAGATGTCAAAGAACTTTGACCAACACAAAGCCCTTTTATAAAAGATCATCATAAGATCTATCATATATGATACATACGCAGCTGGTCTATCCATCACTGACTGTGAAGTCAATTCTGTGTCATGTAACACTCTTTAAGTCAGAGAAGTACTATGAATAATTCATGTGTCAAACCTTATTGATTCACATCTTTTTATGTGACAAGATTCTAGGGAGTCTTCCATATTTTTCACTTAGTTTTAACACTTCACTTTCAATGAGAGATCAGAATTACATTTTGTCACCAGCCTAGAACTACAGGTCTTATCATACATCTTTAGTGCCACTCTAATTTGTTATCTCTACAATAATCTTCCTTATGACTTGTATCAACCATCTTCCTAATTATTCATTCTATTATCATACGGACAATTCACTTACTAAACAAGAACTTATCTCAAAGATATCTCTAGATGTTATGAGTAATATGCTTCAACAAATCTAGATAGGGATACATTAAGGAATTATCTTTACCTTGATAAGCTTTTTCTCAAAATGATTCCACAATCATTCCTTCAATTAATACATCTTTATAAAGGTTATGTTTATACAGAGCATAAACCCCTATCATATGATCTTCCTACTAGAGTTATCTTAAGGTTGGCCCTTCTAGGTAACCAAACATTATTCTTCTTATCAAGAGTTATATTATTACTCTCCCATACCTTCTGGCACATCTTGGATATCAGAATTGCTTACCTTGGTATCCTTCATATGTGTTGAAAACACATCATATCTTTATCATATCCATTTCTCTATTGTTAATACCAATGTCAACATACAAAAAGATATTTCTTTTATCTTGGGACATTATATATTACACATATCTTTATCTTGGAACCAAAATACAAGACAAAATGATACTTTTCTAAGTATCCATTAACAGATCACCTCTAACTCATGCACATCAAGTGTCCTCAGACTCACTTGATTGCCATGTTTCTGGAAGGAAAGAACACAAAGATACATATTCCTTTCATCACCCCATCATTACCCAGGGTTGTTCATCAATGACGAGACATCATCATATCCTATGATTATTACATGAACTTTCATCGTTCATATATCAATTGCACTTGTTACTACTCAGGTTCCTTGCCATCTGCACAGGTATTATATGGACAATTACATATCATCACACCTTTCTTTATTATTGCCTATCACGTTCTTGAGTATTTCATGGTTTTATCATGTTTCCCATTTTCACATATGAATTCACATAAGATTTATCAAACATGGATCATCTCCCTTGTTCTCCTTCTCATCTCACAAGGATTATACTCTTTACTTCCTCATACACACAGATTGATTTGAGATCATCTCATATTCCACTTTATTGCACTTAGGATGTGATACAAATGTCCATACCATATTTCTAGTTTTGTTAAACTCATTAGATTGTCTGAGAATGACTACTTGATCAGAGTAATCAGAAATATAACAATCTAAGAGTTCTAGAAGTATTGATATTAGATAGTATGCACTTTGTTCACTATCATATTCCTTACTTTTCATACCATCAAGAACATAGGACCTAGCATCCCTTGATTTTCTCCAGGCATCACATATATACCTTATCCTCTTTCACACAGATAGAAGAAATTGTAAAGAATTTAAAAGATTACTGAACAAAATGTAAGTCCTCATCTTCCTTGTGTCAGCATAAGACTAGTAAATGGAAGCTCAATAACAACTACTTTCTTATATTTAACACATAGAATCATAAAATGATATATCAGTATGACACTATTTCATCTGACCTTCCTCAGATCGTGGATTGTTCATTGTCTTAGGCTGATTCTTTTCATAGAATCTTGTCGTTTCCTAATTCCAACATCGTACTCTATTGCTTGGTGTTGACGGAACTGCCTGGGACGTCTATCTACATCCTTGTATGCTACTACTAAACCATTGCCTATGAGAGTCCTGTTGACTCTGTCTCGGTGGTTGGGTCATTTCCTCCTTCCTTCTTGGACAAGAGGATCTAATATGCCCAATCTGTTTACACTCATAACACATCTTATAAGCATTCCCCGGCCTTATCGGCCTAATAATCGATGTAGAGGCCAAACCAAGAGTACTAACTGGTGGAACATCAGGTCCTTTACCATTTCTAGGTAGCCACTGCCCTAGTGCACTAAACATTGGTTGCACTGGTGGTATCAAAAACATTTCCTTTTTGAAACTATTAGGCCTATGTTCCCGAGTTTGGATAGGTCTTTTCTTAATTCGTACCTCATTATCCTCTTCTGGACAGTCTTTTATGATATGTTCAGGCTTCCTACACGTGTAGCAAACCCTTATTTTGGGTTGTAACCTATTTCTTTTAACATTTTCCATTGCCCCAACATTTTTATGTCAATTTGGAATCCTGCTGGTGCCCAAAATTTCATCATTGGGGGCTGGTAATTTGGGTTGTGTTTCTAATACCCAGTCCACTATAATCATCACTACTGTACTAACCTTCCCACCAGTGGTATCAAAAGAAGGATTCCTTATCATAGTTGGATCATCTTGGGGATTCTCAAGCAGTCATTCTTCTCTCGCCTGCTCCCTTGCACCTTCTTCTGGTGCAACAACATTGCTTTCATCAATGTACTCCTTGTGTTCTCCAGACATCCTTAAGCTTCACTCTATCTTCTGCATAAGCAGAAGTCACTATAAGATATATTGGAGGATACTAGAACAGACTCAACACTTCAGTCCTATGTCTCTATAGACTCAACAAACGTTAAGCTCTGACACCAATCTTTGTAACGACCACCACTAAACCGACAACCAAATTGTGGGCTCCGATCTCCAAATCACGAATTAATCCCGACTTAAACATGTGAGGAAGCAATCGATAAACAGCGGAAGACAAAAATCACAGGAAATTAAAACTTTTCGAGACAAGAGCCTGAAATCACAAACCTTTTCCATAGAAAAAGGATTTAACTGTTTACATCACTGACAATTACTTCTTGAGTAATTATATACAACATGATACAAAAATTCTCAAGAATTCATACTCCAAAACACTCCAGGACCTGAGAGCACAGAGGACATATAGGACTTGACTCTATCTACACCATGAAGCAGGCTAGATCTCCACCTGAGATAGTTACTGCTCCTGATGCTGCTGTTGCTGGGATTGGTTACCAGAGTTCTTGTTCCTCCGTCTACGGCGACCACCTAAAAAGTAGAAGTCTACGGGGTGAGACAATTATACATAATTGCCCCAGCGAGAGTTATAACTCTCCACTAGAAGCTTTATAAGCAAAGCAGGGAATAACTAAAGCAATAAAAAGCCTTCAAGATATTCACTAGCAGTTTTGATGATAAGCAGAGTTCAATCAATATTTAAATATGAGAACATCTATGCTATTCAAGGTAACATCAATCAAATAACTCGTAGATAACTCTAACAGATATACTACGTTGTTGATTATGTTTTTCAAACATTATTGTTATGCCCTGTGGAGATGAGGCATACCACTCATACTCCAACTGATCACGAAGAAGTCACATCAGTATCATACATAGGTCATTAAAAGAGCCGGATTCTTATGACCTCATCTTCCTCAGTCAGTTAGAGGATTGATTGTTTGACATCTGGCGGGATGTCTTTATAATAGCTCACCAGGGTACTCTGGTCCTTCGCTATTTTTAGAGTTACAGTGGCATTCTGTACTCTCTTCGCTATCGGAAGATTTCTTGTTTATCTTTCACCGATACGGTATTTGTGTCTTTAAGGGAGTGTAGAGATACATCTCACCTTTAGGACATTATGGTGGGGTCTGATGGACTACTAGAATCTACATCATCCTCTCACCCTTTCTTTTATAGTGAAGGTATGACGGACTACAAGAATCTACATCAAATACCTACACTAGGATGTAAGGTTCTACACATCCATGTACCCCACATACTCAAAAGTATGTGATCCAGGAGTTCCCTTAGGAAAACCTGTTTCACCATCATTTAGACTCTGACAATGATGGATCTATGATCAGGGCTCTACATTTCACTTGATTAGTTAGGTACATTCAGTATTCTTATCATCATACAATAACACAGCTATATATGAGAATACTAAAATGTAGCAGGCCTAACTCATTTCAATTACCAGTTCTCAATTATCTCATCACAAGTCATCTGTCAAGCATGAGCTTGATGGTGTTTATGGCTCTTACAGCCCATAAATCACAAAAGATGTCACTTAGCAGTGCATCAAGATGATTCACTATTCATAAAGCTTAAGACATGCTTTCAATGAATATAACATGGTATTTCATACCTGGGTATGACCATTATCTCATAATAACCTGCATGGTTAGTTCAACAGATAATAGTAAACAATTCAACAATTTAGGGTTTACTATTCATCTTTCAAGTCATCACCCTAAAATTAGGGTTTACTATTCACACCATGGTGAATGGTACTCATTACATCATCATGTAAGAGAAACATCATCATTAAAACTCTTAATTAAGATTAAGATCCATTAGATATCATATTTAGGGTTTCCATGACCTCACATAGGTGGGTCATTCCCTAATCATGCACATTCATGTGTAAATGAAGTATCTCACTAGAGTTTCCTCCTAAAAAGGGTACTTTCTCTCTCTAGGATACTTTCTCTCTCTAGAAATACTTTCTCTCTCCTCTCACTAGTATATGGTGACAACACCACTCTAGATCAGGTTGAGATAAGTCTCCATTGACTAACATGATCCAAAACATCAACATCATGTGATTAGGGTTTGATTAGAACAAGGTTTTACCCCTTTAGACCCCTCAAGGGTATTTTGGTAATTTGCCACATGATTACCATCATGGGTTAACTCACTAATCACATAGTCCCTTAATGACCTTGGTTACCATTAGGGTTTAGATTGGATCACCATTGAACTAATTTACACCATCAAATGGTTAAGTACAAACCATCACCAATCTCCAAACGGTTTCAACCTTCAAACGGTTTCAACCACCCAAACGGTCTTGAGACCGTTTGACCCCAAACGGTCTTGAGACTGTTTGGATCCAAACGGTCATGAGACCATTTGGAGGTGAAGACCGTTTGGAAGGGTTGACTTCCAAACCGTTTGGAGCTTCAATCGGTTTGAGACCGTTTGATCAAACTTGCTTGAGATCGATTGGACCAAACGATCCTGAGGTCGTTTGAGCCCAAACGGTCTTGAGACCGTTTGGTCTCAAACGGTCTTGAGACCATTTGGATCCAAACGGTCTTGAGACCGTTTGGTCCAAATGGGCTCAAACCGTTTGGACCTCCAAAGGGGTTCATGGGTCACCAAAGTTCATGGATATGTGTGTTGAAGCTCCCAATTGGTTAAAGATATGCTAACCACTTATAAATTGAGTCAATTAGATAGCCTTAACCACTTAGACATCCAATTGACCCTCAATTGCAAGCCAATTAGGGTTCAATCCTCCTCAATTAGGGTTTCAAATCGATTGGTCATTCAATGTTCAACAATGTGAATCAATTCAAGGTTGAACCTATCAATTGACCTCCAATTGGGCTCAAACTTGGCCCAAACGGTCTTGAGGTCGTTTGGAAATCATCCAAACGGTCTTGAGACCGTTTGCCCAAAGTTTGACCAAAATCCAAGTCGTTTTGACTAAGGTTGAAGTCCAATTAGGTCAAAATCAGCAATTTTCATCAATTCATCAATTTCCTACAATTGGACCCTCAAGCCATTAGATTAACTCAACACTAGACCTTCAAACGGTCTTGAGTTGTGCCCAAACGGTCTTAGGACCGTTTGGAGGAATCCCCAAACGGTCTTGAGACCGTTTGGGTCCTTCAACCCAAAACTCAACAAGATCTATATATTAAATCAGCACTTTTTCACCCGATTAGGGTTTCATGTTGAAGTGCCTTCAACTCTCAATCGGTTAAGAATTAGACTTTGATTCTTTGCAGAGATGAAATTCAATATGTTAGGAACAGACCCTCAAACGGTCATCCCTTGGTCAACTCTTTCAAACGGTCTTGAGACCGTTTCAATCCAAACGGTCTTGCAAGACCGTTTGAGAGAAAACAGTTTGAAACTGTTTGGACCAAAAAGGGTCCATGGTCGTTTGAAAAAGTAACATAGGGAACCATGCCCCTCATCTTCAACCTCTAGCAAGGTCGGTTTCTCCACTGATTTGCTTGCAAACGTGCAAGGATGAAGGGAGGTAGAAGAAGATTTTACCAAGTAAATTGCAAGAATTAAGCATACATATAAAGCATGAGTTTAGAGTTATAAAACCCGCCTAAAGGTTGATCTTAGAGCTCCAAGCCTTCAAGCTCCAAGATTTAATGGCGTCCTTGAGCTTCCACAACTCAGTCAGAGGTGAATTCTCCAAGGAAACATTGCTTTGGTCGGCTAGAACAAGAAGACTAAGTAAGCTAACCATAAAACCAACCTTAGAAAGTGAATTCCTCCATGAATTCGAGCTAGAAGGTGGGGTTCTCTTACCTAGAATAGGTTGGTCGTCCCCCCCTGAGCTCCAGAGCTATCCTTGGTCGTTTGAGCAAGAAAGGAAGAGAAGTGAAGGAAAGAAAGTTCGTTCACTTAATTGCAAGGGAAAAGGGCTTATATACTTTAGCCTCTTTTACACCCTAAGGTCCTCACAAGATTGGAAATCACATCTAGGTCCCTCCTTGCTCAAGGGCACGTCCAAACCTATCTATCCTTATTCAAATCTCATGAAATCTCAAGATCTAAGGGTAAAGGAATCCAACCTTCAACTAGGGTACATACATGAAAGATTTCTATACCCAAATTAGGTGTCTTTTACCACAAAGTTCATCTTTTCTTATCTGATCAATCTTTGATGTGCCCCTTTCATCATTTCCACTCTAAATGATGAGAAGAGTCTTAAAAGATGTTCTAGATATTAAGAGTTACAAGTTGAACCCCTCAATTTGGGTAAACTGCACTTTACCCCAAATTAGGGTTTCTAAGCTTGGGGATTGCTTCCACAGCTGCACCTTGGTGCTCAAGCTTGGGAAATCCCTCAAACTTTACCATAACCATCCTCATGATGTTTCAACATCAGAGATACATCTTATCTTGTGGACTTTGCAAGTTCAACCCTTAAACTGGGTAATTTGCACATAGGTCCCTACATACAACACATTGCTACAACTTTATACAAAAAGGAGCAAAATTGAAAGTAAATGTTCCTGAGGAACTTAATTACATGCCAGGGATTGTTCACAAGTATTTAATTACATATTTAGGCAAAACTTCCAGGGATAGGTCATAACCTAGGTCAGGGGTGTTACAAATTCTTTACCCCTTCAAAAGGATTTCGTCCCCGAAATCGATAAAGCATATTATAAGAAAAGAGCAGGATATTTTCTTCTCATTTCATCTTCTAGTTCCCAAGTGGCTTCTTCAACACCACGATGGTTCCAGAGGACTTTTACAAGGCTTATATCCTTCTTCTTTAACTTTTTAGTTCTGTTATCGAGGATTGACACTGGTCCCTCCTCATACGTTATATCTTCATTCAATTCTACTTCCATAGGTTGTAGAACTGACTCGGTATCTGGATGACATTTCCTCAGCATGGAAATGTGAAACACAGGGTGCAGCTTCTGCAACTCCTGAGGTAACTCTAGTCTATAGGCCACCTTTCCAACCTTTTCAACAATTGGATAAGGTCCCATAAATCTAGGAGCTAACTTTCCTTTCTTCCCAAAACGAAGGACTCCTTTCCAAGGTGAGACCTTGAGATACACTCTGTCTCCAACCTAGAATTCTAGGGGTCTACGACGTTTATCGGCATATGATTTCTGTCTATCTTGTGCAGTCTTAAGCTGTTGTTGTATTACTTTAATCTTTTCTGTAGTTTGCTGCACAAGATCAGGGCCTAACAACTGGTGCTCACCAGTTTCATACCAACACAAGGGTGATCTACAACGTCTACCATATAAGGCTTCATATGGTGCCATATCAATGCTATGTTGATAGCTATTGTTATAGGCAAACTCTATCAAGCTTAGATGTAGATCCCAACTCCCGGTAAACTGGAGAACACATGCTCTCAACAGATCTTCTAAGGTCTGTATAGTTCTTTCTGACTGTCCATCAGTCTGGGGATGAAAGGCTGTACTAAACCTTAGCTTGGTGCCTAGGGCTCTGTGTAACTGTTCCCAAAAGCGACTTGTAAACTGGGGACCTCTGTCAGAAACTATAGTGACAGGAACTCCGTGCAACCGCACTATCTCTTGAACATATATCTGGGATAACCTTTCAGCAGAATAGGTTGTTTTGACAGGTAAGAAATGCGCTGTCTTTGTCAACCTATCAACAATTACCCAAATGGAATCATGTCCTTTGTTTGTCCTAGGTAGGCCAACAACAAAGTCCATGGTCACATGGTCCCACTTCCACTATGGTATGGGTAAGGGTTGCATTGTTCCCGCAGGTCTCTGGTGTTCAGCATTGACCTGCTGACACACAGGACACCTCAGAACAAACTCAGCTACATCCTTCTTCATCCCAGGCCACCAATACATATCCTTCAAGTTTCGATACATCTTGGTGCTCCCTGGATGCATAGCATACATCGAAGAATGAGCTTCTTCCAGGACTAACTTCCTCAGGTTTTCCACATCTGGCACTATCATCCTTCCATGATAGCATGCCATCTGGTCATCTGACTCATGAAAACCTTCTCGCTTCTCATCTCCAAACTCAGATCTAATCTTCTGTACAAAAACATCTACTTGTTGTGCCTCCTTTATCTGCTCTCTTAAGGTAGGTTTAATCTGCATCTCAGCTAACAGACCAGCTAACAATGATGCCTTCAACTGCACATTGTCTTACCTTAAAGAGATAAGCATATCTCTTCTAGAGCATACTAAGGAACTTAGTTGTGCCCTATCCATGGTTGATGTTGCTGATTTCCTACTCAAGGCATCAACAACCACATTGGCTTTGCCCGGATGGTAATCAATTGTACAATCATAGTCCTTGATTAACTCCATCCAGCGACGTTGCCTCATATTAAGCTCATGCTGAGTGAAGATGTATTTAAGGTTCTTGTGGTCTGTGAAAATCTGGAAAGTTTCTCCGTAGAGATAATGTCTCCAGATTTTCAAAGCATGGACCACAGCAGCTAACTCTAGATCGTGTATCGGATCATTCTCCTCGTGTTTCTTAAGCTGTCGGGAAGCAAAAGAAATCACTTGTTTATCCTGCATCAACACACATCCAAGTCCATTCTTGGAGGAATCACAAAAGATTATATATTCCTTTCCTTGCTCAGGTAACACAAGCACAGGTGCACTCGTTAACCTCTCCTTCAACAGCTGAAAAGACTGTTGACACTTATCACTCCAAGCAAAAGGAACATCCTTTCGGGTTAACTTGGTCAAAGGTAAGGCTATAGAACTGAAATTCTTAATAAACCTTCGATAATAACCAGCTAACCCCAAGAAACTTCTAATCTCCGTCGGTGTCTTCGGTTGTTCCCACTGCAGAACAGATTCTATTTTTGCAGGGTCAACACGAATTCCCGAGGCAGATACCACATGTCCAAGGAAGGATACTTCAGATAACCAGAACTCACACTTGCTAAACTTAGCGTATAGCTTATGTTCCCTTAGCAAGGTCAAAGTCTGGCGAAGGTGTTGCTCATGCTGCTGAGCATCCTTACTATAAATCAGTATGTCATCTATGAAGACGACAACACACTGATCAAGAAAAGGTCGAAAGACTCTATTCATGAGTTCCATGAATGCAGCTGGTGCATTGGTTAGTCCAAACGACATAACCGTGAACTCATAGTGACCATATCTTGTCCTAAAGGCAGACTTGGATATGTCACTGTCCTTAATGTGGATTTGATGATATCCAGACCTTAAGTCTATCTTGGAAAATATTGTTGCACCACACAACTGGTCGAAGAGATCATCAATCCTCGGCAAAGGATACTTATTCTTTATTGTTACTTTATTGAGTTGTCTATAATCAATGCACAACCGCATCGATCCATCTTTCTTTTTAACAAACAAAACTGGAGCACCCCAAGGTGAGGTACTCGGTCGGATGAAACCCTTCTCAAGTAACTCTTGAAGTTGTTTCTTGAGTTCTGCCATCTCAGCAGGCGCCATCCTATACGGAGTCTGGGCTATGGGTTTCGTATCTGGGACCAAATTGATTTCAAAATCAATTTCCCGGGGTGGTGGTATACCAGGAAGTTCTTCGGGAAACACATCCTCGAATTCCCGGACTATCGGAATTTCAGCAGGGTTGGAACTCTCCTTGGTAACATCTACCACATGGGCCAAGAATGCATAGCATCCTTGCCTCATCAACTTATCAGCAACCATAGCTGATACAAGACAGGTGGGCAGAATCTTTCTTTCAGCTTGAAAGATCCATGTGTTGCTTTTATCAGCAAACACAGCCAGCTTGGACTGACAATCCAAGACAACTAGATACCTTTCCAAGGTATCCATCCCTAGGATTATATCAAATCCTTGCATATCAAGCGGTATGAGATCCACTTGAATGCGATGCTTAGAAAAGAAAAGTACACAAGGAGAGCATACTTCTTGCAGAACAGCAGACCCACTCAACGGAGTCTCCAACAACAACTTATCTGCCCTATGACTAGTTATCATATTGCAGTTACGAATCACTCTTCGAGTGATGAAAGAGTGCGTAGCACCCGGGTCAATCAAAACAGATACTACACAAGATTTTGACATATCAGAATATAAAAGTTCCATCTGACCTGTCACTACTTGTGGATTGACCACTGCCTCTGGTGGGTTCATAGCATAGAACCTCGCCGTAGCCTGTTGTTGAGGTGGTGCTGATGATCCAGCTTGAGACGCTTGCCCGCGTCCTCGACCTGTTCCTTGAGATTGTCCTCCCTGTGATCCCTGTTGTCCTTGTCTCGGAGGCTGTGTCACACTGACAGGCCTAGATCGGCAGTCCTTCATCAAATGTCCCACCTTACCGCAGTTGTAGCATCTTCTTTCTTGTGGTCTTTGTGGTCCGGTAGAAGACATTGATGCAGAACTCTGTGTCTCCCGAGGTGGTTGTCCTCTTCCTCTACCTCTACTAGGAGACCACTGAGTCTGAGGACTAGATCTAGATGGTGGAGGGTTAGGTGCAGAGGATCTAGACTTCTTAAAGTCCATAGATGAAGAACCCTGGAACTGTGGATACCTTTTCTGTGTTTTCCTCTTCTCAACCACAGATCTCTCTATCCTTCGGACTGACTCAACGAAGGTAGAGAATCTCTCTCGGTTCTCTAAGGCAGACACTGGGGTAGACATGTCAGCATTCAACCCCTTCTCAAACCTTCTGATTCTTTCTTCTTCTGTGGCAGCCATGTGCAGACAAAACCGCAACAGCTCCATGAACTTAGCTTCGTACTCGCTAATGTTCATCATACCCTGTCTCAGTCTCTCAAACTGAGAGATCTTCTCGTCTAGGAAGGTCTTTGGGAAATATCTTTGGACAAATTCCCGCCGAAAATCTTCCCACGAGATCTCTATTCCAGGTCTCTTCTGCTCTTCCATGGTCCACCAGTGACCAGCACTTCCTTTGAGAAGATAGACAGCATGTCTAACCTTCTCAGCTTCAGGGATGTTGAGGATCCTAAAAGCCTTCTCCAGCTCTGTCAACCACAGATCAGCATCTGCGGGGTCAGCAGTCACATGGTACTCGGTAGCTCCGACACGACGTAGTCGCTCGAACGTCTTCCCGATACCTTGCCCCTCAGGCTGGACAGGTGCCCTAGGTGCAGGCATAGGCAACCTATCGGTTATATGTGTCATGGCAGTCATGAACTGCCCAAACATTGTCTGGACTGCTGGGTTACCTATGTCAGCTGGGCCAAACTGGGGTGGCTCTCTAGGTTGTTCTGGTACAGGCTGTTCCACCTCTGGTACTCCTACACCGCCTTGAGGTGCACTGGCACTACTTTCTTCCACATACTCATCATGTGGCTCTGACATCTTAAGTATCTTCTTCTCCTGAGGAGTAGAAGATTCTATTAAATAAGGAAGGAATACTAAAGATAGACTCGACTTCCTAAGTCCTATGCCTCTGTAGACTCGGCGAACCTAGAGCTCTGATACCACTTAATTGTGGGCTCCGATCTCCAAATCACGAATTAATCCCGACTTAAACATGTGCGGAAGCAATCGATAAACAGCGGAAGACAAAAATCACAGGAAATTAAAACTTTTCGAGACAAGAGCCTGAAATCACAAACCTTTTCCATAGAAAAAGGATTTAACTGTTTACATCACTGACAATTACTTCTTGAGTAATTATATACAACATGATACAAAAATTCTCAAGAATTCATACTCCAAAACACTCCAGGACCTGAGAGTACAGAGGACATATAGGACTTGACTCTATCTACACCATGAAGCAGGCTAGATCTCCACCTGAGATAGTTACTTCTACTGATGCTGCTGTTGCTGGGATTGGTTACCAGAGTTCTTGTTCCTCCGTCTACGGCGACCACCTAAAAAGTAGAAGTCTACGGGGTGAGACAATTATACATAATTGCCCCAGCGAGAGTTATAACTCTCCACTAGAAGCTTTATAAGCAAAGCAGGGAATAACTAAAGCAATAAAAAGCCTTCAAGATATTCACTAGCAGTTTTGATGATAAGCAGAGTTCAATCAATATTTAAATATGAGAACATTTATGCTATTCAAGGTAACATCAATCAAATAACTCGTAGATAACTCTAACAGATATACTACGCTGTTGATTATGTTTTTCAAACATTATTGTTATGCCCTGTGGAGATGAGGCATACCACTCATACTCCAACTGATCACTAAGAAGTCACATCAGTATCATACATAGGTCATTAAAAGAGCCAGATTCTTATGACCTCATCTTCCTCAGTCAGTTAGAGGATTGATTGTTTGACATCTGGTGGGATGTCTTTATAATAGCTCACCAGGGTACTCTGGTCCTTCGCTATTTTTAGAGTTACAGTGGCATTCTGTACTCTCTTCGCTATCAGAAGATTTCTTGTTTATCTTTCACCGATACGGTATTTGTGTCTTTAAGGGAGTGTAGAGATACATCTCACCTTTAGGACTTTATGTTGGGGTATGATGGACTACTAGAATCTACATCATCCTCTCACCCTTTCTTTTATAGTGAAGGTATGACAGACTACAAGAATCTACATCAAATACCTACACTAGGATGTAAGGTTCTACACATCCATGTACCCTACATACTCAAAAGTATGTGATCCAGGAGTTCCCTTAGGAAAACCTGTTTCACCATCATTTAGACTCTGACAATGATGGATCTATGATCAAGGCTCTACATTTCACTTGATTAGTTAGGTACATTCAGTATTCTTATCATCATACAATAACACAACTATATATGAGAATACTAATATTTAGCAGGCCTAACTCATTTCAATTACCAGTTCTCAATTATCTCATCACAAGTCATCTGTCAAGCATGACCTTGATGGTGTTTATGGCTCTTACAGCCCATAAATCACAAAAGATGTCACTTAGCAGTGCATCAAGATGATTCACTATTCATAAAACTTAAGACATGCTTTCAATGAATATAACATGGTATTTCATACCTGGGTATGACCATTATCTCATAATAACCTGCATGGTTAGTTCAACAGATAATAGTAAACAATTCAACAATTTAGGGTTTACTATTCATCTTTCAAGTCATCACCCTAAAATTAGGGTTTACTATTCACACCATGGTGAATGGTACTCATTACATCATCATGTAAGAGAAACATCATCATTAAGACTCTTAATTAAGATTAAGATCCATTAGATATCATATTTATGGTTTCCATGACCTCACATAGGTGGGTCATTCCCTAATCATGCACATTCATGTGTAAATGAAGTATCTCACTAGAGTTTCCTCCTAAAAAGGGTACTTTCTCTCTCTAGGATACTTTCTCTCTCTAGAAATACTTTCTCTCTCCTATCACTAGTAGATGGTGACAACACCACTCTAGATCAGGTTGAGATAAGTCTCCATTGACTAACATGATCCAAAACATCAACATCATGTGATTAGGGTTTGATTAGAACAAGGTTTTACCCCTTTAGACCCCTCAAGGGTATTTTGGTAATTTGCCACATGATTACCATCATGGGTTAACTCACTAATCACATAGTCCCTTAATGACCTAGGTTACCATTAGGGTTTAGATTGGATCACCATTGAACTAATTTACACCATCAAATGGTTAAGTACAAACCATCACCAATCTCCAAACGGTTTCAACCTTCAAATGGTTTCAACCACCCAAACGGTCTTGAGACCGTTTGGAGGTGAAGACTGTTTGGAAGGGTTGACTTCCAAACCGTTTGGAGCTTCAATCGGTTTGAGACCGTTTGATCAAACTTGCTTGAGATCGATTGGACCAAACGATCCTGAGGTCGTTTGAGCCCAAACGGTCTTGAGACCGTTTGGTCTCAAACGGTCTTGAGACCGTTTGGATCCAAACGGTCTTGAGACCGTTTGGTCCAAATGGGCTCAAACCGTTTGGACCTCCAAAGGGGTTCAAAGGTCACCAAAGTTCATGGATATGTGTGTTGAAGCTCCCAATTGGTTAAAGCTATGCTAACCACTTATAAATTGAGTCAATTAGGGTTAGCCTTAACCACTTAGACATCCAATTGACCCTCAATTGCAAGCCAATTTGGGTTCAATCCTCCTCAATTAGGGTTTCAAATCGATTGGTCATTCAATGTTCAACAATGTGAATCAATTCAAGGTTGAACCTATCAATTGACCTCCAATTGGGCTCAAACTTGGCCCAAACGGTCTTGAGGTCGTTTGGACATCATCCAAACGGTCTTGAGACCGTTTGCCCAAAGTTTGACCAAAATCCAAGTCGTTTTGACTAAGGTTGAAGTCCAATTAGGTCAAAATCAGCAATTTTCATCAATTCATCAATTTCCTACAATTGGACCCTCAAGCCATTAGATTAACTTAACCCTAGACCTTCAAACGATCTTGAGTTGTGCCCAAACGGTCTTAGGACCGTTTGGAGGAATCCCCAAACGGTCTTGAGACCGTTTGGGTCCTTCAACCCAAAACTCAACAAGATCTATATGTTAAATCAGCACTTTTTCACCCGATTAGGGTTTCATGTTGAAGTGCCTTCAACTCTCAATCGGTTAAGAATTAGACTTTGATTCTTTGCAGAGATGAAATTAAATATGTTAGGAACAGACCCTCAAACGTTCATCCCTTGGTCAACTATTTCAAATGGTCTTGAGACCGTTTCAATCCAAACGGTCTTGCAAGACCGTTTGAGAGCAAACGGTTTGAAACCGTTTGAACCCAAACGGTTTGCAACCGTTTGGACCAAAAAGGGTCCATGGTCGTTTGAAAAAGTAACATAGGGAACCATGCCCCTCATCTTCAACCTCTAGCAAGGTCGGTTTCTCCACTGATTTGCTTGCAAACGTGCAAGGAAGAAGGGAGGTAGAAGAAGATTTTACCAAGTAAATTGCAAGAATTAAGCATACATATAAAGCATGAGTTTAGAGTTATAAAACCCACCTAAAGGTTGATCTTAGAGCTCCAAGCCTTCAAGCTCCAAGCTTTAATGGCGTCCTTGAGCTTCCACAACTCGGTCAGAGGTGAATTATCCAAGGAAACGTTGCTTTGGTCGGCTAGAATAAGAAGACTAAGTAAGCTAACCATAAAACCAACCTTAGAAAGTGAATTCCTCCATGAATTCGAGCTAGAAGGTGGGGTTCTCTTACCTAGAATAGGTTGGTCGTCCCCCCCTGAGCTCCAGAGCTATCCTTGGTCGTTTGAGCAAGAAAGGAAGAGAAATGAAGGAAAGAAAGTTCGTTCACTTAATTGCAAGGGAAAAGGGCTTATATACTTTAGCCTCTTTTACAC
This sequence comes from Alisma plantago-aquatica, assembly GCA_963693085.1. Taxonomy (NCBI): domain Eukaryota; kingdom Viridiplantae; phylum Streptophyta; class Magnoliopsida; order Alismatales; family Alismataceae; genus Alisma; species Alisma plantago-aquatica. The sequence continues at coordinate 1,444,037,128 of OY856412.1, forward strand.
CCTAAGGTCCTCACAAGATTGGAAATCACATCTAGGTCCCTCCTTGCTCAAGGGCACGTCCAAACCTATCTATCCTTATGCAAGTCTCATGAAATCTCAAGATCTAAGGGTAAAGGAATCCAACCTTCAACTAGGGTACATACATGAAAGATTTCTATACCCAAATTAGGTGTCTTTTACCACAAAGTTCATCTTTTCTTATCTGATCAATCTTTGATGTGCCCCTTTCATCATTTCCACTCTAAATGATGAGAAGAGTCTTAAAAGATGTTCTAGATATTAAGAGTTACAAGTTGAACCCCTCAATTTGGGTAAACTGCACTTTACCCCAAATTAGGGTTTCTAAGCTTGGGGATTGCTTCCACAGCTGCACCTTGGTGCTCAAGCTTGGGAAATCCCTCAAACTTTACCATAACCATCCTCATGATGTTTCAACATCAGAGATACATCTTATCTTGTGGACTTTGCAAGTTCAACCCTTAAACTGGGTAATTTGCACATAGGTCCCTGCATACAACACATTGCTACAACTTTATACAAAAAGGAGCAAAATTGAAAGTAAATGTTCCTGAGGAACTTAATTACATGCCAGGGAGTGTTCACAAGTATTTAATTACATATTTAGGCAAAACTTCCAGGGTTAGGTCATAACCCAGGTCAGGGGTGTTACACAAATCGTTACTAATGATGCAGAGTTACCATAAACAACAGATTAATGAAAATCACTAAAATTTAAAATCATTTTGCAAGGAGATCCTTTTCTAGAAAAATCTTACTGAAGAATCCAAAACTCATACATATCATGATTTACATTGTATAACATTGTTTTATCTAATCTCGAGGATAACATATAACATTTGTTCTATCAACACATATACTGAAGCAAGATATGACATCGAGGCACACAAGAAAAAATCTCAGATTGTTCATTAAACCATTATGAATCGATTCCAAGGACTTGAGAGTACAAAGATGACACATAGGACTTCTATCTACAAGAAACGACAGACAATACACTCAACCTGAGTTGTCACTGCTGCCTCAGTTGTTGTTTCTCCTCCACGAAAAGATCATCACCACCTCATGCACGTCCACCTAAAAATTGTGGATCCCACGAGGTGAGACAATTGTCCCTGCGAGAGATATAACTCTCCATCGACCATATTTTTATTGCACATAAACATTATAAAACTGAGTAGGGATTCTTTTATATTAACTGGCAGGATTAATCATTGTATGAATAGAATAAGATAATATCCTTTCTTAAGGAGAACATTGAGTCTACCTATGGTAGAGTTTATAAATCATCTATCTACTTTGAAGGTAATGTAAAGAAACATGAATAACATCTATCAACTAAGATGTATAACTGAAATGTGGATCAAGCAGTGTTTTCCTTATTCAATCCTAAAGCCGATATACTACATGGTTGAACATATTTTACAATCACACTTATGCACTGAGGAGATGAAGCATACCTTGTTCATCTCCAACTGACCACAAACTTCTCACAAGTCGGTACCATACAAGGTCAATGGAAGAGCCAATTTCCATGACCTCCCTTGTCTCGTTCAGTACAAGACCACTTAGGCTTAGCAGGACATCTTGTATCAGATACAAAATAGTTGTGCCACGGTACATATGCATCCTCGCTTAGAGCTATATCGTCAACTGTGCTCTCTTAGGGGAACATCTACAACAACTGTCCCCAATTTTGAAATTACTGGGTCATGGTCACTTGGGCACCATACTCTGAGAGTCACATAGGCACCGTTCTCTGAGCCACATGTCAGTTCACTGTGCTCTATTAAGACATTCTTATGAAATTACTGAGTCATGGTCACATACACACCATGCTCCCACATATTCAAAATATGCATTCCATATTATGTCACGGGAAACCCGTTGCACCATTCAGCAAATTCTGACGTTGATGGATCTATGGTCAGGGCAATGTTTTATGGTTTCTAGTGATATATTATGTGCATTACAACATTCTTTTAGCATCAAACAAGTTATCATTATTAATCACAACAAATGCTACAAAGAAAGTGTAATGCATCTATCATGTACTTTTTAAGTCTTTAAAACACATTTAGATACTTGGTACTTGGGATCTCAGTCCCATATCATATTACTGGGAATCCTCATCCCTTCACATCATTATCATCATGATTGCTGAATCTGGGAATTCAAACCCCTAGCTCATCACATAGCATTGTTACCTCTGTAACATGTAACTATTACCTCCTTGTCCTGAGACCAAGGTATTCATTTTACTTGTTGTACAAGTATTTCACATAGTTGGATTAAATATCTTGTCACCTCTCACTAGACAACAATATTCACATAGCTTATTGAACATATTGTCACCTCTCACTAGGCAACAACCATTCACATGGCTCACAAAGCTATTAAGCATTTTGTCACCTCTCACTAGGCAACAACTATTCATATCGTTCACAAGGCCATTATACATTTTGTCACCTCTCACTAGGCAACAACTATTCATATGGCTCACAAGGCCATTATACATTTTGTCACCTCTCACTAGGCAACAACCATTCCTAGGTCATAAGACCTAAAGATATTATACTTGTTATACAAGTATTTAAAATACTTTCCAAAGCTTATTCAATAAGATAAATACAACATTCCCATTTTTAGGGTTAGGGTTTCCCTTTATAGCCGAATAGGGTTTCATGTTCATTATATTGATCCAAATCCTAACTCATTGCTCCATACATCTAGGAGCATACATTAATATCATAAGTATTCAATCATAATGTCATGAAACTGGAATCCCAGTCCCATGAACCAAACGTATACCAAAGACGAAATGCGGAAGAGTAAAGCTTAGCACACATGAACAGATAACAAGATACAAGCACCAACATAATCTCAATAATCAACAAGATATATTAAGCAACATTATAATATTACATGATTTGAATTACATATTCAAGAGTCACTTTGTACAAGTCTTCTCATGTATACTACATCTGGATCTTACAACAAGTATACCTAGCATAGCTCACCAAGCCCATCAACCTTCTAGCCATCTCTAAACCTAAAAACAACATACGAGAAATAGGTCAACACACGAGGTGTTGAGTATGGGGCTGAAAGATACACATATATATAAGCTTTGCATAATTTTGAAGAGATTTCAAGATTAAACGAACAAGAATAAACAAGTTAATTGTTTAACAAATGTGAAACCATATTTTATGTCATTTCACTCCATTATACCAACAACATCAAACATGTTTAAGGCCTTTGACCATCTTCCCGTCGGAAGGGTCCGTAAGGGTGCTCAAGCTTAGCTAACCCTTTTATAAGAGAGGGACCTCAAGGACGTAACCAAGAGCCCTTTATCAACAATATTATAATGGAGTTCCATATATATATATGTTCAAGTTATAAAATAGACGAAGCAAACATCGAGTACGACATAGAAATACTACATGGCAATATTTGAGAAAATAGACAAACAAGCATATAATATATGTCTTTTCAAGCAAGAAAGCAGTAGTCATATAACTAGATAAGGCCCATACCTGATTTAGAGATTCATAACCTAACATATCCTTCACCATATAGCCACATGCCAAACCTGCTTAACAACAAGATTACATATATGCATTAGATTCTTATCATTAACCCTAATTAGGTGCATTTTAGGGTTTTGGCCAAGATGTGTTCCAAGTTGCTTGTTGGTTCATTATATGATCATGTACTAATTTAGAGGTCATCATGATGGTGTGGTTCAAGTTCCATGTCATTATGACGTTCTATGCACTTTCTATGATCATCTCAATGTTTAAGGCATTTACATGCATTCTAGGGTCAAACGACTCACAATAGAGTAATCAAGGTTAAAGATTATCAATTCAAGGGCACCAAGCATCAAGGATGGTCAAGATCAGCAACATAAAGACATAGAGACATGCATAGGTTAGGTCAACCCATCATTGGTTCAAAGTATAATCAAACATTCACATAATAGGGGCATGGTACATTATTAGAATCTCAACACTAATATATATCTACAACTAGAGTAATGTATAAGAAATAGGGATGATGATGACTCCCAATAAACTCAATATGTAAAAAAGTTATTGACTTCAAGGTTAGGAGGGTAGGTATACATCAATATTCAAGATTCATCACAAATATGCATTAAGCATGGTCAAAGAAGTCAAAGATCACATATATAGCATTATTAGAGATTTAGAAGAAGATTCAGGATATGAAACCATTCTCATGTTGAAGATCTTTTTGAGTTGATCGATTTGATATATAGGTTCGTGCATTTTAGACTTAGGGTCTTGGAGTTATCATATTCAAAGCACTGATCTTGCAAAGGGGAAATATACCTTATATTAGCTAGGATTTGACTTGTTCGTTGACTGGGCCTTGGCCGCCCATGGGTGCTGGGCCTCCGGCCTTGCTGGTCCAAGCTTAAGCGGCGTCTTCCCTTACCTCATGATGCTTTGTTTTGGGGTTGGAACAGAGGACAAAAAGGGGAGTCGTCCCCTCCCCGTCATCTCGGTGAACCCCACAAGGAGCTCGACCTCGGCACCTAGCAGTCTGGGGCGATGGTGGTTGTGGTCCATGTGCAGCAGATCTTGGGGCGGTGGATAAAGAAGAGACTACAGATTCCCCAGCGTCGACCACCTTGCTGCACCCATTGCCGAGTAGCAGAGAAGTGGCCGGTGCAGCCACTGTCGTCGCCGCCAGAGCTTCTGAGGTTTGTGGACGCCGACGTCATCTACCACTCTCCATGAGGTGAGGGGCGGCGGAACCCTTCCTCTAGGGTTTGGCATGGGAGACAGTAGGAAGAAACGGGTGGGGTGCTTCTTAGGAGGCGACAATAGGAAACAAATAGGAAGGGGACCCTTCCAGATCATGTTGGCGGCTGGGTGAGAATTAAGAAATGAAAAAGAGCAACAAGGGAGTGTATAAAAGGGCAACATGTTAGGGTTTTGGGGTCCTAATCACCATGTTATGGTCACCCTCCTGATTCGGCAAGTCTGAGGGGGTAGAAACTGTGCCTGCATTTTCCTTTCCGAAGCGGAAGAAGTTTGTTAGGTGGCTGGGCCACGCACCTACTCTTGGGCCCCAATAGGGTCGTCCCAAAGCAACAAAAGGAGTAGCATTTCGACTTCAATCAAATTAATCCAAGGAAAAATTCATAACTAGAGCTAGGGAGGTCCGATTGTGGTGATTCTTGCACTGTTAGAAACACAATTGAATCCTCGATAACATGAAATACATTATAGAGTATGAAGATCATGGTGTTGGTGTTCATAATTAAATATAGGAAGGTGACATGATATAGAAAGATGCTTAGTTAAAAGTACAAATTAAAGTCACACATTGCAGAATTGACCATGGTAGTTGCCAAATTGGAATATCACAACCATCCAAAAATGTATTTAATATCAAATTGAGTAAGGGGCACTTGATGAGAGAGGAGTAGTACAATAGAAGAGATAGAAAAATTGGGGTTGTCACATCTTATTTGTCACGAAACTGGAATCCCAGTCCCATGAACCAAACATATACCAAAGGCGAAATGCGGAAGCATAAAGCTTAGCACACATGAACAGATAACAAGATACAAGCACCAACATAATCTCAACAATCAACAAGATATATTAAGAAACATTATTATATTACATGATTTGAATTACATATTCAAGAGTCACTTTGTACAAGTCTGCTCATGTATACTACATCTGGATCTTACAACAAGTACACCTAGCATAGGTCACCAAACCCATCAACCTTCTAGCCATCTCTGAACCTAAAAACAACATACGAGAAATGGGTCAACACACGAGGTGTTGAGTATGGGGCTGAAAGATACACATATATATAAGCTATGCATAATTTTGAAAAGATTTCAAGATTAAACGAACAAGAATAAACAAGTTAATTGTTTAACAAATGTGAAACCATATTTTATGTCATTTCACTCCATTATACCAACAAAATCAAACATGTTTAAGGCCTTTGACCATATTCCCGTCAGAAGGGTCCGTAAGGGTGCTCAAGCTTAGCTAACCCTTTTATACGAGAGGGACCTCAAGGACGTAACCAAGAGCCCTTTATCAACAATATTATAATGGAGTTCCATATATATGTGTTCAAGTTATAAAACAGACGAAGCAAACATCGAGTACGACATAGAAATACTACATGGAAATATTTGAGAAAATAGACAAACAAGCATATAATATATGTCTTTTCAAGCAAGAAAGTGGTAGTCATATAACTAGATAAGGCCCATACCTGATTCAGAGATTCATAACCTAACATATCCTTCACCATCTAGCCACATGCCAAACATGCTTAACAACAAGATTACATATATTCATTAGATTCTTATCATTAACCCTAATAAGGTGCATTTTAGGGTTTTGGCCAAGATGTGTTCCAAGTTGGTTGTTGGTTCATTATATGATCATGTACTAATTTAGAGGTCATCATGATGGTGTGGTTCAAGTTCCATGTCATTATGACGTTCTATGAACTTTCTATGATCATCTCAATGTTTAAGGCATTTACATGCATTCTAGGTTCAAACGACTCACAATAGAGTAATCGAGGTTAAAGATTATCAATTCAAGGGCACCAAGCATCAAGGATGGTCAAGATCAGCAACATAAAGACATAGAGACATGCATAGGTTAGGTCAACCCATCATTGGTTCAAAGTATAATCAAACATTCACATAATAGGGGCATGGTACATTATTAGAATCTCAACACTAATATATATCTACAACTAGAGTAATATATAAGAAATATGGATGATGATGACTCCCATTAAACTCAATATGTACAAAAGTTATTGACTTCAAGGTTAGGAGGGTAGGTATACATCAATATTCAAGATTCATCACAAATATGCTTTAAGCATGGTCAAAGAAGTCAAAGATCACATATCTAGCATTATTGGAGATTTAGAAGAAGATTCAGGGTCTGAAACCATTCTCATGTATAATATATTTTCAAGTTGATCGATTTGATATATAGGTTCGTGCATTTTTGACTTAGGGTCTAGGAGTTATCATATTCAAAGTACTGATCTTGCAAAGGGGAAATATACCTTATTTTAGCTAGGATTTCACTTGTTCGTTGATTGGGCCTTGGCCGCCCATGGGTGCTGGGCCTCTGGCCTTGCTGGTCCAAGCCCAAGCGGCATCTTCCCTTACGTCACGATGCTATGTTTTGGGGTTGGAACAGAGGACAAATAGGGGAGTCGTCCCCTCCCCATCATCTCGGTGAACCCCACAAGGAGATAGACCTCGGCTCCCAGCAGTCTGGGGCGATGGTGGCGGTGATGCACGTGCAGCAAATCTTGGGGCGGTGGAAAGAGAAGAGACTATTGATTCCCCAGCGTCGACCACCTTGTTGAACCCATTGCCGAGTAGCAGAGAAGTGGTCGGTGCAGCCACTGTCATCGCTGCCAGAGCTTCCGAGGTTTGTGGACGCCGACATCATCTACCAGTCTGCGTGAGGTGAGGGGCGACGACACCCTTCCTCTAGGGTTTGGAATGGGTGGCAGCAGGAAGAAATGGGCAAGGTGCTTCTTAGGAGGCAACAACAGGAAACAAATAGGGAGGGGACCCTTCCAGATCATTTTGGCGGCTGGGTGAAAACTAAGAAATGAAAAAGAGCAACAAGGGAGTGTATAAAAGGGCAATAGGTTAGGGTTTTGGGGTCATAATCACCATCTTATGGTCACCTTCCCGATTCGGCAAGTCTGAGGCGGATGAAACTGTGCCTGCAGTTTCCTTTCTGAAGCAGAAGAAGTGTGTTAGGTGGCTGGGCCACGCACCTACTCTTGGGCCCCAATAGGGCCGGCCCAGAGCAACAAAAGGAGTAGCATTTCGACTTCAATCAAATTAATCCAAGGAAAAATTCAAAACTTCATAACTAGAGCTAGGGAGGTCCGATTGTGGTGATTCTTGCACTGTTGGAAACACAATTGAATCCTCGATAACATGAAATAAAGTGTAGAGTATGAAGGTCATGGTGTTGGTGTTCATAATTAAATATAGGAAGGTGACATGATATAGCATGATGCTTAGTTAAAAGTACAAATTAAAGTCGCACATTGCATAATTGACCATGGTAGTCGCCAAATTGGAATATCACAACCATCCAAAAATGTATTTAATATCAAATTGATTAAGGGGCACTTGATGAGAGAGGAGTAGTACAATAGAAGAGAGAGAAAAATTGGGGTTGTCACACATACTTATCTATTCTCATCATTCATCATTAAATGTTTATTAACACAAAGTTTGAGTTTCTCTCTCATCCTTACTAGGATATTGATTACATCAGATTTTTGGTTTAATCCTCCTCCTTGATGAATTTTAATTCATCATTACCAATTCCCATCATCCTTTAGTCAACATAAGTCACACAATCAATCACATATGATTGAAGTGTCTCTACCATATTGGGTATCAAGATGTGTGTATGTTATCATGTATTGCTTTAAGATACATTCTAAGTTCACATAGTGTATCCATATCGGTCAGGTGGTATAACCACATCACCATATCATGTTTTAGGGTGTATCCCCTAATCATCCTGTCGTGTACCCATATCAAATTGACTATCACTTAGTTCTTATCATCTCAAGACAACTTCATATCGGGTATGAGCTAGAAGCTTAACCCCATATCGCTATGTTCGTGGTGCCATATCATGGACAGGATGTGCCCCATATTGGGCATAGGACATATGCCTCATAATATATCATTTGAGTAGTATACCCAAGATACCATACCAGTTTACCTTTAGGATTGTCATATCAGGTATCCATATTGGGTAACATATCGGGTTACCATCTTAAGTAGACCCTAAAACTCATAACCCCTTCATTCCTTAGAGGGTCATCCTTATCATATAATTACTTGACAATCTAGTTGTCTTATTAAATTCTCATACCACAATCCATTACACAAAGGGGTAGGGTATATTGAGTTTCAATACCTCCTCTAGGGTTTTCCATTAATTTGGGTAAATTATGTCATATCATGCATGAAGTATGAATTGTTCCTCATATCATCCACAAGGTAGGAGTAAGTGCTATTCCTATCATCCAAGGGATATCATTCATGTTATCCATGTGTTATCACTCACCACTTGTATCAGTTTACCCATCACCTAGGGTTTCCAACTCTATTTGTTTGGAGTATTTACTATCTATATATCATGCAAAAAGTATAATCTTAGACTCGTATCGTGCATAAGGGGTAAATGGGTATTTCCCATATCATGCAAGGAAATAACCCATATCTTGTATGAGCTATCATCTATTTTCATATCAGGTTAACCCCATCTCAGATCTCATATCGGGTTGACGTGTTCCAACCATATCGAGTTACACCTTGTTCTTGAATCCATACCTTATATTGTGCAATAGGGTTTACTTAAATATTCATATCGTGCACCAGATGTGTTCTTCAGTGTATCGTGTACCTGAGATATATTATATGATCATATTGCAAAATCACTTGCTATTCTTCATTCATATCAGGTTACCCAAACTAGGGTTCTATATCGGTTTACATGTATACATTAAACCTTATATCTTGCATGGGGTCTATACTCGACTTCCTATCATGTAATAAGTTGATGGTTAACTCCATATCATATTTCAAAGTATAAGCTACAACTTCATATCATGCAAGGGGATATAATTTCACAAATATATCATGCAAGTAATGTTTGCACATACCCATATCGGGTTAGAGCTACTTGTGTGTATCCTTGAACCCAATATCACTTTATAAAGTGATACCATCTTCTTCAAGCTCGAGACCATCATTCTAACTATTATAGTTCATGGAAATAGGTCTAAGTAACTACTAAAACTCATAATTTCATCAAATATTTTAGAAGATTTCGGAATTAAAAGTAGTTCATTAAGTATAGCAATTTAGGTGATGAATAATAACATGATAGAGTTCAAGTTTAATAACCCACATTGTGAACAACTTCAGAGCTCCAAGCTCCAAAGCTTCACGTCCTAAGGTTGAAGAAGAGCTTCTCCAAGGTCCAGGGATCATTCACACTCCTCCATGGAAAAGAGATTACCATATAAGCACTTGGTGAAGAAGGAAAGAAAAGAATATCCATAACCCGATATCCTACTTCAACCAAGTTTGAAGGTGACTAAATCCTTACCTAAAGCTTGATGCTCGACCTCTCCTAGATCCTTGAACTAATTTGCATGATACCTAAGGGTCTATTCACGACATCTCCATGGGGAATGGTTATGAGGATCGTAAACTTTCATAAGTTGGTGAAAGGTGGAGTATATATACTTGGATTCATGAGATAAAGCATATAAGAGGTATCTTCACCTCATGCTACTAAATAACATGTGGCTATGCACGGTTTTCACGTGGCCATGCATACACACATGTATATCTTTCCATGCAAGAGTCTTGGGGATAACCTAGAGACAATATCTCAGCCCCAACTTATCTTATCTGGGAAGTTATCTCGTCTTTATCTCATTAAATAAGCAACCCGAAACACTTTTTGTAAGGAACTTGAAACTTGGCATGGGTCGCCTCCTTGAGGTTCCCTGCCCATCATGGATTTTGCCAAGGCTTCAAAAAACTGTTTGTATGCTCCTACTATGGATCCTTGGCTGATAGAGCTTCTATTTCAAGTCTACAACCTGATACAACACATATAAGGCTTTTGCCTTCAACTCCTTCTTGGTCTTTCATTACCAAGAGTATCACCACTCAAAGGTGATTCAAACACAGTGTCCCCATCTTTCTCTTTCCTCTAGAAGATACATAGAGGGAGTAGGGACACTCTAGAGGTGGTAATTTACATTTCAACCCCACATATTGGTAAATTACAATTTGTACAAAAATTTATGCACAAAGTACTAGCACTATTCAAACAAGTTATAACTTGGGATTAAGGCTTTCCACAAGCCACCACTTAGCATCACTCTCTTTATTATGATACCAAAACACTTAGAAAATATTCCACATGTTTCATTTCCACTGTAACCCCTTATCTTGGATAAATTGCACTTTTCACTGAGACTTTCATATAATGCATACATAGTTTGTAATTAAGCTCAAACTTGAAAATAAACTTCACCAGAAGCCTTAATTTCTTTTCAAAAGATTAGAATCAGTTTGTAAGTATCTTAGTTAAGCAAAACTTCTAGGGTTAGCCATAACCCAGGTCAGGGGCATTATAATCAAACTGTAGTAGGAGGGACAATTCCCGTCTCTATCACTCATAGTCTATCCCCATGTGTCAAAGCTACCCAATCATCACCTTTTTGGCAACCCAATTTTAGGATTACATTTGATGATGTCAAAGTATACCCAATGACATGTGACAAGTGTAGTAGATTCAGGTCTAAGAATCACAACCACCACCTTCACTATGAGAGGTGACTATGACTACCAATGAAGGTTTCCATGTATCACTCTCATGGTGGGTCTGTCTGATACACTATTCCCTAACATGTACCTGTGTGCTAGGTTTGATATTTTCATATCTTGACAAATCAGATTTTGTCATCAACCAACCCACACTCTAATATTATGTGTCACTGGTGTCAGTCCACCTTCCACAGTAACAACTGACCAGGGACATATTAAGAATGTACATACTCTTATCATTCATATGATCTCATTCTCCAAGTTACATACTTCAGGACATACACCAATAAGTATTGTCATTCTTTAGACATTCATAATGTTTCTTCATTATCTCATAACTGAATGAAATAGAATGAATTGGACGTTTGGATTTATGATTATAATAAAATCCTTTATGGTATATGCCATGTCAACCATTATATGATTGGGTCTCTGGGCATACCTTACCAACAAACTACCACTTACACTTAGAGAAAATCACCCATGAATCTTATTCTTAGTGATCTAAACATGTACACCATGTTTCAACTATGCAAGTGCCAATCCAACAGGTTGACAACCATTTTTCTATTAGTCGGTATATTTCATGTTTCTTATCTATTCACTATGAGATAAAACCCCCACAATATGATATCTGACATTTGTTTCCCTAACAAGCATCTCCATTGTTGTCACAATATTACTACCGAGTCATCAATGGTTGGAACACCTATAAGCCCATCATATAAACTTCTACATCCATATAGTCCCACTCTATGTTGTTAATACAAATATACTCAACTTCTATTATTGAATAGTATTGATGGCTATTAGTTTGGAACCCTTCCAACTAGTAACATTTCTCCTTAAATCAAATGTCTTTTATTGCAATAACTTTATCATTATGGAATCTTGCATTCATGAAACCCTTTACATCCAACTCTTCCTTTTATTGCTATCTTTAATTATTAACAATATATCCTTAAGTACTTCTCAAGTACTAATGGACATCTTCTAATGACATTCCAATAACCCTGATTGGAATTTAATATCATCCTTTCATGTCAAATACATACAATATTATTGGGATAAGGACATCTATATCATTCATGATAGATCCATTATTTCATCCTGTGGCAGCTTAATCATGTCATTTCAACTCTTCATAAGAATTGGAACATATGGTTCCTGAGAGACTTGTTGTGACTCCCCGATCCCCGAGTCATCTCTAATGACCCCGAAGACCGGGGAGTCACCTTCGGTAAACCACCCTTAACTTTTTCTTTTCTTGATCACTTAAAATTTTCTTAAAGGAAAAATCTTTTAACTTAGAACAATCTGAAACCATAATAATTGCGGAAGCAAACTTACTGTTTCTAAATCTTGAAAGATACCACAAAGTTTAAACAACATATTACAACTTACTTGCAGAATATAAAGTGCAACAGTTAATTGAAAACTAAATTCCAGATTACTTTACATTCTCTCTCTTTCTACCACACCATATCCCAAAGGTCGAGGGGAAAGGACTAAGAGACCTCTAACTAACTAGATACTACCTTCTAAGTACTTGGGTGAAACGATCCTTTAGTTTCCTCGTGCTGACGCAGACTTGAAAAATGTTTTAGTAGGTTGGTGAGCTACTGGATCAGTGAATAGAATTTCACCCAAGCATCGCAGATAACTCATTTATGTTTATTATTTGGAATAATATGCAAGAAATACTACACTAAGCAGGTTTAAGAAATATAATTTAAACCAGAAAAGATGTCAACATCTTATTATGATAATAATTGATGCAAAGTTGTAGATACAATTAATTAACAAAAAATACTAATATTTCACTTAAAGAACTACTACTGTGAAGCTAACTCATCTCTTTCTTAACTTTTTAAACTTATAAAAACTTTGTGAACCTATTTGAACATATTTTATCTTATTCCCTGATCATATGCAGTGTACTCTACATATGAAGACTCGTAGCGAACTACGATCCCACCGTACAAGACTTAGCCGACACCCCGGGATAGCTAAGTCTGACTGTTATCCTAGTCTGCTGTAGGAACTTTGGCTCTCTGGCCTCGACATCCTATGGTGCCATAAACTTGACTCCTCCTCTAAGTTGAGTACACAGGCAGAGGGTCTGAGACGCTCTATGGGCCTCAACTAGGTACGCTCTGAGGGTACCTCTGGGTTACCACCGGGATGTCCAGTTCATGTTGGGTAACCTATTTTCTCTTAGGATACCTCCTCAAGTGCTTCGTCTCCCCACACGCTCTATGGGTGCGGTCCGACCCCCGTATACTGGACGCACCACCAGGGTAGGTCATTTCATCCCTAAGGCATAGACCTCACAAAGGGATTCTACGGTTTTGGGGCCCTTAATCTAATATTTTATTATTCTAGGAAATCTCTTACTACAATGCATCTCTCTCTTACTTGTTCTTAGTTTTGGTATCTCTATGGTACCTCATCTATTTAATTGTGGTTCAAATCACAATATGATATCATTCTAGAATTGAAAGAGCAGTATACTCAAAACATTGTAAATACTGAGTAATCCATATACCATGCATGCACGCAGATTGAAAATTCATAAATAACCCAAACTTATGTCAATTTGGCACATATACACTGAACTCATGCAATTGAACATCTTATTGCACTGATAAGAGTAATTACTTCACATATGAAAATTCATTAGTAGCATTTGTCAATTATCAAAAATTTCTCGAAAAACATGCACATTAACCCTAATCCTAGTTTGTGCATAACATAACTCAATTAAGAGTTACTTACGTATCATAACATGAATTATCAATAATAATTGATAATTTCTAATAATATCTCAGAGAAATGTGCCAGTTCATGTAAATATTAATCCATTCACATTAAACTTAACATGGAGCATACAACTAGGGTTTCATTGAATATTTTCATGTTATCGTACTTTCTTTGAAATTGTGCTTCTGATAATTAAAAAAAATTGTATAACTTGGGTTTATACCGAAACTGTACTGATATTGGTCGCTTGATACTGATTTTGGTATTTAAATTGAGCAATTTAGGTTTCAATGAACCATGTAAATTCACTGGTCCAAATCACACTGTTCGGAAAATAAACTTGGTCATATAAAAGTGTAAAGAAACAGTTTGTGAAATAAAAATTCGGGCATCGCCTAATACTGCACGACGCCTGATAACTATTGTTATCTACAGAAAATGCACATTTAACCAAAAATTTCCAAATACTAGAATTAAATAAGGCTAGGTGAGTGAAATTCTACTCACACTGGTTCAGGATGTCCGGAATTGACTTGAAATGCATCCAGACACCTATTTCCGGGCATCAACAGGTCATCTTCAACATCTGTTCAGTTCTGGCATGAACCTGCTTCACACACATGTTGGAAAGGAGCTCGATTTAGTGCCTAATCAAGGCTATTAGCTGCGGATTGTTGTTCTACCTTCATGGACGAGATCGAGGGCATCATCCCCTTGATGTTTCTTGAGCAGTCGGCCCTAGTTTAGACTAGCTGCTTGCATCTGCTTCAACCCTCACGAACAGGTTGAAGAAGAGGGTTGTTCTTGGTGCTAGACGCATCTATAGCTGTGGATTCGAGTCCATAGCCATCGGTCAAAGTTGGGAGTACCTTTCCAAAGAGCTAGCTAGGCCAAACGACCCTTCCTTGGCTGTGTGTCGTGCAACTATTGATGCAGGTCGGTCGGCCGATGCCCTGGCTAGGGCTACAGATAGGGGCGAGGTTGGAGGAGGGAAAGCTGGTTGAAGAAGAAGGGAAGGTAGAGGAGAGGTGGGTGCAACCAAAATGGGGCTAAGGTGCTGAGAAATGCCGCCCTAGATCCCCCTTTGTCGCGGCCGATCAGGCCTATTGAGCACCGCTCAACAGAACGAGGATCGGTGGAATGAAGAAAGAGATAAGGAAGAAGGAATATAAGGTTAATTACTGGGAAAATTGCAAGACCAAACCCTGGTTCTTAAAAATGCTTTAACTTTCACCTCAAATGTCTGATTGAGGTGATTCTTTTTGCAAAAATTCAAGCATGAAATCTCCACAACCTTAAGGCATGAAATTATGCTTATTAGACTGTAACACTTGATCAAATAACTAATTACATCTATGAGTACTTAATTCAAATTAATTAACATAATTAACTTATTAATGTTGTGATTATCATACTTACTAGTTTATTTTAGTGTGGGTCATAAAAATATCCCTCCCTTATAAGAATTTCATCCCGAAATTCCTAAAAGAGAAAAGGAAAATTGTTACACATCTCGGACTCAAGCTCCCACATGGCTTCTTCTAGGTTGTGGTTCCTCCACAGAACTTTCACTAATGGTATCTCATGATTCTTGAGCTTCTTGATCCTCTGATCAATTATTTTTATCGGTCCTTCAACATATGACACATCTTTTCTGAGCTGTGCAGGTTCTGGGTCCACTGTCTACTCTGTACCAGGGAAACACTTCTTCAACATCGATACATGGAACACGTCATGTAGATTAGCCAACTCGGATGGAAAATCCAACATGTAGGCTACAAGTCTAATCCTCTCAATGATAGGATATGGGCCCATAAACCCAGGAGTCAGTTTTCATCTCTTACCAAACCTCAACACTCCCTTCCATGGCGAAACCTTCAGATACACTTCATCACCAACCTAAAACTCAATAGGTCGCTGCCTCTTCTAAGCATAACTCCTCTACCTATCTTGTGTATCTTTCAATTGTACTTTGATCACTGCAATCTTCTCAGTATTCAAATCCACTATCTATGGTCCAAGAATTTTCTTACCACCCACCTCATACTAACATATGGGTGATCTACACTTTCTACCATACACAGCTTCATATGGTGCCATACCAAGACTAGAATGGTGACTATTGTTGTATGCAAACTCTATAAGGCTCAAATGTTTTTCCCAACTTCTACTGAAATGCAAGACACATGTTCTCGGCATGTCCTCAAGAGTCTGAATAGTCCTCTATGACTGACCATCTGTCTGTGGGTGAAAAGTTGTACTGAATCTCAACTTTGTTCCCAAAGCACGGTGCAACTGATTCCAAAACCTATAAGTGAACTTAGGATATCTATCAAATATAATTAAAATTGGGATACCATGCAACCTAACTATCTCATCCACATATATCTTAGCCAGCTTTGGAACATCATAGGTTGACTTAACAGGAAGAAAGTGAGAAGACGTAGTCAGTCTATCCACAATCACCCATATAAAGTCACAACCTCTAGGTGTCCTGGGTAACCCTATCACAAAATCCATTGTGATATGTTCCCATTTCCACTCACGTATAGGAAGAGATTGCAAAGTACCTATAGGTTTCTGATGCTCAACCTTAACCTACTGGCATACACTACATCTTTCCACGTACTCGACTACATCCTTTTTCATACCTAACCACCAATACAACTCCTTGAGATTCATGTACATCTTAGTGTTTCCTGGATGCATAGTGTACATCGATGCATGCACTTCCTCAAGAATCTGTTCTTTCAAATCACTATCTCTAGGTACACACAACATGTCATGCTGATACAACAAACCATCATCTAAAAACCTGAACTCTGGTCTTTTTCCCTTTGTCATGTCCTACATGAGCTGTCGTAACTCATTGTCACTCTACTGAAGTTCCTTGATTTTATCATAAAAGGTACGCTTGACTTGCATTTGTGCAATCAAACCACTCTGCTCTGTCACCCCTAAGTCTAAGTTTAACTTCCGCATTTCTACTAGCAGGTCTCTCTTGTAACATGCCATGGAGAATACATCAGTTGTTGAACTTGACTTCCTACTCAGAGCATCTGCTACTACATTTGCTTTTCCAGGATGATAATCTACCATCACATCATAATCCTTGATCAATTCTAACCATATACATTGTCTTAGATTCAAATCCTTCAGGGTGAAAATATATTTCAAACTCTTATGATCTATAAACACTTGTCACACCTCACCATAAAGATAGTGACGCCATGTCTGAAGAGCATGAACTACTGCGGCTAACTCCAGATCATGTGTCGGATAATTTTCCTCATTCATTACTACATACTTCTTTCTATAACTGGAAGAATTCATTTTATATTGCACTTCACTTATATTGTATTTCTCCTTTTGTTCAAAACACACTTGTTACATTTCAAATTTATATCTTACTCTTTTGTCTGCATCATTTTTATATTGTTTATCTGCCTTTCAGATTAGCTACCTTTAGACCCTGGATTTTATTAGTGCTAGCTTACTTTTCATAGTGCAAATCTCATGATTTTGTTTTATAGAGATGCTAGTATTCAAGGTCAATTCGCTAGTGACATCCCTTGAACTACTTCAACCCTAAACTTTCTAGGGTTTGGTCCTTATCAGTAACATAGAGTTATTATGATGTGACTTTGGTCCCTTAGTTTGAAATTCAAAATTTGGATCTCATAAGTTTTACTAAAGTCTTCCTTATCATATCACTGGAATTTCGTTTCTCTTACTTGGACATTTAGATAAATTACAATCTCAATTTACCTTGCTAGGGTTTCATCATCATATTGTGTGTCATTATTTCATTCACTTAGACTTCTCCACCATGGTAGTTATGCATCATATATGATTCATTTTTCTTATCACTTCATCTCACATTGCTATCATTAAGGAAGATATGAAAGAGAAGATGATTCTGAGACTTAGAATTCTTATCTTCAAACATTCCTTTATTACATTTCTCATATGTAGGTTTAATTAGTTATCAACAAGGATACTTGACTAGTTATCACTTACTTGAGTGTCACAATCTCTTTCTTTTTATAATCTATATTACCCCCTCAAGCTTCAAACCCTTCCCTATATTTCCATAATCTTCTTAACATATCCTACTCTTTCTATCATGTTTCTTATTCATGTGTATGTTCATGTATACCATGTTGCTCTTCCGAAAGATCTTTATTTCTATGTACTTATTGTATACTTAACTCTTTTCTTCTATTTTCCCTTTTCTTTGAAGTACATAAAAGTATTTTACTCTATTACATGATCCATTCCATGGTTGATTCTTACTATCTTAGCCCTTACATACTTTTCTCATATGTTTTCCATATTCTCATATTTAGAGTTCATATAATACTAATCTTTAAATTTAATCTGAACCTTATATCGTATTCCTTTATTTCTAATTAAGGATTGCTCATATCAGGCCCCAATGTTGGGTCTCCGATATCAGTTCCAACAAATTCTCAATTGTTCTAATCTTTCCCTTATATCTCAACATCTTAGTGTATGTACATTCTCACTATGATGTAGGTCTAAATCATCTAGAGTCTACTCTTATTATACTGTTAATAGGAGTCATTAGATCCCAATAACACATCCTACCAGCTGAACCAGGCCGAACATGTAGTCCTGAAGCCAAGAGCTACTCCGAATTAACCACATCCTATTAATCTCAAACATGTGGAAAATGTATCCACTTAGGGAAAACTCATTTAAACATAACTTCTAGTCTATGTAATACAAAGAATATAAATAATAAATAAATCACTTGATGACACTAAAAAATATAAAAGAATCATATTTATTCTACAAACTAAAAATCTAAATTCATGCATATAAGAGAATTTCTAGTGATCTCCAATCAAATAAGCAATATAAAGAAAGAGTTGTATTACATCCTATGTTTAATCTCTTACTCCTGCATTAATTTTCGGATTCTTAACCCTAAGATTTCTAGGGTTTCTCTCTAGCCCATCCTTCCTCTTCATACCTGGCCAGGGTATTCAGGGAAGAATAGACAGAGTAGCTTGATACTGGTCAATCTAAGTACTCAGATACCTAGCCAGGGTATCTAAATACTCAGACCTCCTAGAGCTAAAGACACATCACTTCATATCTACCTCACTCATAACTCTATCTTCCTATCCTAATGGTCCCTGATGACTCAACGTAAGCTCTCTACTTGGTTCTCGTGACCATGTCCCCTTCCTTCCATCTACAATAGTATAACAAAATACTTCCTGATAGAAAATTGTAGTTAGAAGGAAGACACCTAAGTCCTAATCCTATTGGTCTCTTGTCGTCCCCTGACCTTGACTTGGAGTAACCATGTACTCAACCTATGCTCTGATACCAAAGCTATTGTAACTCCCTGATCCCTGAGTCATCTCTAATGACCCCAAAGACCGGGTGTCACCCTCGGTAAGCCACCCTTAACTTTTTCTTTTCTTGATCACTTAAAATTTTCTTAAAGGAAAAATCTTTTAACTTAGAATAATCCAATAATCCAAAAACTTAATAAGTGTGGAAGCAAACATACTATTTCTAAATCTTGAAAGATACCACAGAGTTTAAACAACATATTACAACTTACTTGCATAATATAAAGTGCAACAGTTAATTGAAAACTAAATTATAGATTACTTTACATTCTCTCTCTTTCTACCACACCATGTCCCAAGGATCGAGGGGAAAGGACTAAGAGACCTCTAACTAACTATATACTACCTTCTAATTACTTGGGTGATACGATCCTTCAGCTTCCTCATGCTGACGTTGACCTAAAAAATGTTTCAGTAGGTTGGTGAGCTACTGGCTCAGTGAATAGAATTTCACCCAACAATCGCAGATAACTCATTTATGTTTATTATTTGGAATAATATGCAAGAAATACTACAGTGAGCAGGTCTAAGCAATATAATTTAAACAACAGAAGATCTCAACTTCTCATTATGATAATATTTGATTCAAAGCTATAAATACAATTAATTAACATAAAACACTAAAATTTCACTTAAAGAACTAGTGTTGTGAAGCTAACTCATCTATTTCTTAACTTTTTAAACTTATAAAAACTCTGTGAACCTATATGGACATATTTTAACTTATTCCCTGATCATATGCAGTGTAATCTACATATGGAGACTCATAGAGAACTACGATCCTACCGTACAAGACTTAGCCAACACCCCGGGATAGCTAAGTCTGACTGCTATGATGGTCTGCTACAGGAACTCTGGCTCTCTGGCCTCAACATCCTATGGTGTCGTACACTGGACTCCTTCTCTAAGATGAGTACATAGGAAGAGGGTCTGAGATGCTCTATGGGCCTCAACTGGGTACCCTCTGTGGGTACCTCTGGGTTACCATCGGGACGTCCGGTTCATGTTGGGTAACCTATTTTCTCTTAGGAGACTTCCTCAAGGGCTTTGTCTCCCAGCACGCTCTTTGGGTGCGTTCTGACCCCCGTATACTGGACAACTGCTAGGGTAGGTCATTTCATCCCTAAGGCGCATACCTCACATAGGGATTCTACGGTGTCGGGGCCCTTAATCTAATATTTTATTATTCTAGAAAAGCTCTTACTACAATGCATCTCTCTCTTACTTGGTCTTGGTTTTGGTATCTCTATGGTACCTCATCTATTTAATTGTGGTTCAAATCATAATACAATATCATTCTAAAACTGACAGAGCAGTATACTCAAAAACATTGTAAATACTGAGTAATCCATATATCTTGCATGCTGGCAGATTGAAATTTCATAAATAATCGCAAACTTATGTCAATTTGGCACATATACACTGAATTCATGCAATTGAACATCTTATTGCACTGATAAGAGTAATTACTTCAGATATGAAAATTCATTAGTAGCATTTGTCAATTATCTGAAGTTTCTCAAAAAACATGCACATTAACCCTAATCCTGGTTTGTGCATCACATAACTCATTTAAGAGTTACTTATGAATCATAACACGAATTATTAACAATAATTGATAATTTCTAATAATATCTCAGAGAAATGTGCCAATTCATGTACATATTAATCCATTCACATTAAACATCACATGGAGCATGCACCTAGGGTTTCATTGAATATTTTCATGTTATCGTACTTTCTTTGAAATCGTGCATCTCATAATTTAATAAAATTGTATAACCTGGGTTTATACCCAAACTATAGTGATATTGGTCACTTGATACTAATTTTGGTATTTAAACTGAGCAATTTAGGTTTCAATGAACCATTCACTGGTTCAAATCACATTGTTCGGAAAATAAACTAGGTCATATAAAAGTGTAAAGAAACAATTTGTGAAATAAAAAGTCGGGCGTCGCCAAATACTGCACGGTGCCTCATAACTACTGTTATCTGCAGAAAATGCACATTTATCCAAAAATTTCCAAACACCACAGTTAAATCATGCTAGGTGAATGAAATTCTACTCACGGTGATTTGGGATGTCCAAAATCAACTTGATATGCATCAAGACAACTATTTTTGGGCATCCGCAGGTCATCTTCAACATCGGTTCAGTTCTAGCACGAACCTACTTCACACACACATTGGAAAGGAGCTCGATTTAGTGCCTAATGAAGGCTATTAGCTGCGGATTCATGTTCTACCTTCATGTCCTAGCTCGAGGCCATCATCCCCTTGATGTTTCCCATGCCAGTCGGCCCTGGTTTGGACCAGCTGCTTGCAGCTGCTTCTACCCTCACGAACAGGTTGAAGAAGAGGGTTGTTCTTGGTGCTATACACAACTATAGTTGTGGATTCGAGTCCATAGCCATCGGTCAAAGTTGGGAGTACCTTTCCAAAGAGCTAGCTAGGCCAAACGACCCTTCCTTGGCCGTGCGCCGTGGAACTATTGCTCATGGGGGCCGGTCGGCGCCCTGGCTAGGGCTGCAGATAGGGGTGAGGTTGGAGGAGGGAAAGGTGGTTGAAGAATAAGGGAAGGTAGAGGAGAGGTGGGTACAACCAAAATGGGGCTAAGGGGATGAGAAACACCCGCCCTAGCTCCCCCTGTGTCTTGGGTGATCTGGCCTATTGAGCACGGATCAACAGAATGAGGATCAGTGGAATGATGAAAGAGATAAGGAAAAAGGAATATAAGGTTAATTACTGGGAAAATTGCAATACCAAACCCTGGTTCTTAAAAATGCTATAATGTTCACCTCGGATGTCCAATTGAGGTGATTATTTTTGCAAAAACTCAAGCGTGAAATCCTCTACAACCTCAAGGCATGAAACTATGTTTATTAGACTGTAACACTTGATCAAAGCACTAATTACATCTATGAGTACTTAATTCAACTTAATAAACATAATTAACTTATTAATGTTTTGATTATCATACTTACTAGTTAATTTTAGTTTGGATCATAACAAGAGTCATCTAGATTCTCTCTCAATGAATTCTTCTATGTTTGAACTCTTTCAAAACATTAGTATTGAACGTTCTCAGACCTATATTATGAAACATGTTGACTTGAGAGTTATACATTGTCCATAGTATGATAATCACTTAACCCTACCATTCCTATGTATCTAATATGTTTTCTCAATATTGATTTCAGGCTTTAAGTACATGAAAAGGATCAAATTACACAAGCTCTAGCTTGTACAAGTTCAAGTCAAAAGAAATGCAAGTGTGCATTTTAGGAAATCACTTGTATTGATGATATGACTTGTAACTAAGTTGAGAAAAATCAAGGACACTTAATTCCAAGGTTTGGTCATGCAAAAGTCAAATTGAAAAATTTGTTACATGCTACTTATCGGTTGAGTTGGTCACTTGACTGATCAAGTGATGAATTTTCTAAAATGACCAATTGGTCGAGTTGCACACTCACAGAATTTGACCGATCGATCAAATAAGAAAAACTAATTATGACTCATCATTCGAATTCCCCATATCAAACTCGACTGATCATTTAAAAATTGGCTTTGTCCTTCAGTGGATCGGACAAGTTATATTTATTGAAACTCGACCGAATGTATTGTACACATAATGCAAAAAAAGTGATTCCAAATGTTGGACAGTTGTTGTGAATGAATATAGATTTGTTACAAGTTGGAAAATGGCTATTTTTTGTTCTTAAGTGATCCCACACTCAAAGGAACACCCATAGCTATAAATAGGACCCCTTGCAGTTCATTCCAAGTTTGCTCAATCATGTTATCCTAAGTCCTTTCTATAGTTGAGAGTATTTCAATCCTTTAGCCCGTTTCTCTCTCTCCCATTTACAAATCATTTCATGATTATGAGTGAGTTAGGTATGTTGTAAGATAGCTACCTTCATGTTCTTGTAAATATCTCATTCCTTCCATCATTCCAATCCCCTTTCTGAAAGAGAAAAGGTTGAAGCAAGCTACTATGAGTGAAGGTGAAACTATTGCTGGTCTTATTTATGGTTGAAAGATAGATGAAGATCTTCTCCAAGTGAAGGAGAAGTGCAAGGCCAAAATTCAAGAAGAGTGGATAATTCCTTCAAGGCCCAAGACTTGATGCAAGTGTAGGTAAGTCCTTGTTGAACTCTGATGACATCTTGATCAAGTGGGTAAGTCCTTGTGTAGGTGAAAGACTCCTGTCTTGAATAGGTAAATCCTTAGATGTATGGTGGACTCCTTGCATCTCTTATGATGGAATATAAGTATACATGGATTGTAAACTCCAAGAGGTTGGCCTCTCTAGGTAGTGAATTGACTATCTCCTAGTTTGAAGATTGTAACCACTATAACCACCTTATCCAAGTGAATGTTTCAATTTCTCTCATCCTTGCTATGCTTGGTTAGATATAACATCAAATTGATTTTAACAATTTGGTTTATATTGATATAACTTGAAGGTATAACTATTCTTGTGATAATTTGAAGCTCTATTCACCCCCCTCTAGAGCCGCAGATCCAACAAGTGGTATCAGAGCCAAGGATCCTCTCCAACAATCTCCCACGACATGAGAAGATGGGTGACAACCTACTTGGTTCACTCAACCTAGAGGGAGGATTCTCCATGCATCCTCCGGTCTTTCATGACACCAACTTTCTCTATTCGAAGAAGTACATGTAGTTCTACACTCAAGGTATGAACTTTGATATGTGGAAGGTGTTGGTCACACCATACATGGAGACAACTGGAGTTGTGTCAACATGGAATGAAGCTTCTCTACAAGAAGCCCAACTCACTGCCATAGTTATAAGCATCCTCTATGCAGTCCATACCCCAATGGAGTTCTACCACATATCCTCATGGGTTATAGCCTATGAGATTTGGGTTAAATTGTGCATTATTGATGGATGGGTTTTTAGTCATTTTCACAGGCATATTTTCCTTGATTTTATGTGTTGTTTTGTCATTTATTTGATTAATAATGCATGAAATGTTGTTAATGGCATGTGATATCATTGTATGATTTTTACTGTTTAAGATGGTATAATATTTATCCTGAGCATTTATCCACATTCTTGTGCATTTCAGGTACGAATTGAACTTCATAGAGTCGATTCTACCATCACTAATAGTCAGTGGTACTGACCTCACATCGGCACTTGACAAGAAGAGACTCACACAGACTCGATACTACTGACACTCAAGGTTGGTAGTACAAAAATCACATCGGTAATACACAAGTATGGATCATAAAAAGTTTATACTATCGTGTTCACAAAATTGGTACTACTGAGGTGGCGTAAGTAAAGCAGTGCTCGGGCGACCTAAAGGCTCAGTGCTATCGAGACAAGTTGATAGTACCAACATTGTCATGACACATGGCTACCCTAGGAACTCATTACTACTGAATACCAAGTCAGTACTACCGAGTCTACCTGATTTGGCAAATCTAAAGATAGCAATCTAATCCAACGACTGGTATTATTTCATATTGTAAGTGCCTCCTATAAGATAAGGGGAGTTTGGCTAGATGTGAGGATGCAAATGTTTTCCATTGCATGACATCGGAGAGAGAGGAGAGAAGAAAAAGAAACTGAAGGCTTCACCCAAGATGAACGGAGCACCTCCGAAAGGCGAATTGACAGTTGAAAGATAGTCACTTGCATGCACGACATAGGGGATCATCCGGTACAACTATTCACTACGGGTTGCTTTGTTTTTCTAATGTTTCCCACAATTTTCTCTTTCTCTACCATGTATTTGTCAATGATAACCATGTGGGGCTAAACCCCTTGATTCCTTAGGACCCGGGAGTAGCCCAGATATGCATTGTAAATGATTTCCATGCATTAATATCATCTTTGTCCCTATTTTCTTGATATAAATCTATGAAGTTGCTTTGTTCTATTTATGCCTGATCAACATAGATCGATTATTAGAGTCCTAGTCATTTTAGGAGAGATGTTAAGGGTTAGAAAGCATATATTTACCCATTTATTACACCCCTTGGGAAAGATGGAGAATAAACGGTAGGAGAAACCCAAAGTTTAATCATAACAAACCTAACTAATCAACTAATTGTTATGGAAATGGGGTTGGCATTAGAGTTGGTAGTGAACTACATTGTGGGAGTGGGTAGTTCTAACTACTGGCTCTTTATCTAGGGATAGGGGAAATAGATATTGGTTTATGGAATGAATTGTAATGTTATCTCTGGTGAAACCATAATACTAAGGAATTCCCTAAGTATGAGTAATTTAAGTGTTAAGTTCTTTTTATTCTATTTTTGTTTCTGTTCAATCAAACCACTTCACTTTCACCGACCTAGCTTATTTAACCATAGTTAGTAGTAGTCTTTTGGAAAACGTTTCCCTGTGTTTGACTCAGGCCTCAAAATGGCATATATTACTTCGATACGTTCACTTGTGTATAACGCACGGTAAACACGTGTCATATTTTTGGCGTCGTTGTTGAGGAAACAACAACATCCAACACTACAACTATTGTGGTCAGTCATTCTAGGCCAACTCTTTTTATTTTTTTATTTTCCATTTCACTTAGAGTTGAATCCTAAATAATTATTGCTTCTATTTATGTTATTTTACTCTGACAATCAATTTGCTACTTTTCGGTACTGGTGTATGGTGCATACTCGAGCCCATGATTACGGAAAGCCATCTTTGTTGGGTTTTGGGCAAGTAAAACTCCTTCACAGAGAGAGGGAAATTGGAAGGTCTGTAGATAGATTCAACCGAACTCCTTCACAGAGAAAGGAAAGTTGGAAGGTCAACAGATAGATTAAATTGAACTCCACCATCAAAACCTATGCCTGAAAGACCTGAAACACCAGAAGAACCTAAGTCAGGAGAAATGGGGGATGGAGCAGAAGAACATACGCTATGCGAGAGGATTAGAGCCTCTGTCTCTACAACTCAAAAAGGACAACCAAAATACAAGCCATCAATGTGGGTAGCTATAAGATTGACCTAGGGTTGATCTCTTTAGTCAAATCCAAAGATTTCCATGGCTACAGTTCTGAAGAACTGATGGTGCACATCAGTAACTTTGTGGAGAAATATGATATGGTTAAGATAGATAGAATACCGACGATTTTCATATATCTAAAGATGTTTTCGTCATCATTGGCAAACAACAAAAAGTCATGGTTTCATAATCTTGATGATGAATGTATCAAAACGAGAGATCAGATGATTGACGCCTTATTCGAGTGCTATTTCCCCCCATAGAAGACCAATGACTAGGTAAAGAAGATCTGAAATTTCAGACAACAAGCCAACTATACCTATTATGAAGCATGGGAGATGTTTAAAATATGTTGTAGAAAGTACCTCATCATGGTATTGATCTGTTGGGACATGCACATATCTTCTATTATGGTTTGCACAAGGGAGAAAGGACTACACTTGATAGTGCGGGAGTAGGGTTCTTCCTCAACAACAAACCAACCCATTTTCATGTGATATTGAAGAAGGTAAAAAAATCAATCATGGGGCGATGGGAGAGAGCTTCCAACAACTGTCAAAAGCGTTGGCAAATCCAAGGTCATCTCCACATTAAAGGAGAAGTTGGACTTGATTGCTAAAAAGCTATGTGCCAATGATGGATCAGCTTCAGAATAAGAAGAAGATGATGAAGAGTATAAGTTTATGTGCCAACAACAAAAATATAGGACGAATGACTACACATGTATGAAGGATCTTAAGTTTTCATGGAAGGATCCTAACAATTTCTAATAGGACCCATTGTAGGTGCTACAACGCAAGCCACAACAGTTGGGAAAAGCACAAGAAGGAGAGAAAGTATAAGAGGAAGGAAAAGAAGGAGAGAAGACACAAAAATGCAACTCATGCAGCTTGGGAAGCATCATCCTTAAGTGGCTCAAGCTCCAAAGAAGATGGAGAGTGCCACCTTGCACTCATGGCCTCTACAAGAGAAGAAATTGGTGAGATAAGTGAGGTAAGCTTGCATGAGTTATCCAAAGAAACTCATATTGATATGCTTGTTTCAACCCACTCTTGTTTTGCTAAATGTAAATCCAAAAGAAAGATGTTAGTAAAATTTATTGATGATTGTATGCCACACTAGATATTCTTGGGCAAAATGAGAAAATTCATATTGAGAACATTTATACCTTGCAAGGCCAATTTCTTGATCTTGAGCTCCAATACAATGGAGTTGAGGTAGATAATTTTGTTTACCATAAGAACATTAAAACTCTAAAGGAAGACAACCAGAAGTGCTTAAATGTTCTTGAAACTTTTAAAACTAAAAATGTTGAATTCAAGCTTATTGTTGATGCTCGTAGAGATGAAAGGGATGTTTATCTCAAAGAAATTCAGGTTCTTAAATCTGAAAATGCTAGATTGCTTAGTCATGTTAATCATTTATCTTCTAGACTTATTTTGCAAAGTAATGATGTTGCTTCTATCTATCTTGAAAAAGATTCTTATTGACTAAAGCCCTATGTTTAGAGGCCGACCTTATTCATTCTAGAGATGATCTTGCCAGTTTGTCTTCTACTATCATATCTCTTAATGATGACAATCATAGACTTAGAGCCTCTCTGTAGATATTCCTCACAGGGAAAAACTCCCTAAATGAAATCCTTGACCATACTACCAAACAAAGTGGTACTAGTGATTTGGGATTTGTAGGGGGAGCATCCAAGGGCAAGAACAAAGCAAAAGGTAAGAATAAGAGTAAGGAAACCTCCTTTTTCATTGGAGAGTCTTCCAACACTTAGAACCCTATGATATTTTCTCATTGCAAATGTGGTGGTCATTATTCTACTTATTCTCCTTACAATCCCAAGGGGACCAACCCAAAGTAGAAATGGGTCCTTAAGATAACTCTGGATCCCCAAGTTTGAGTTGGGAACCGACACTCACCTTTCTTATAGGAAAAAGGTAGATGGATTGTTAATAGTGGCTGCACTAAACACATGACATGTGATATAATCCATTTCAACAGCTTCACCAAGAAGAAAGGAGGTACAGTTACCTTTGGGGACAACAAGAAAGGTAAGGTAAAAAGTGAGGGTGATGTAGGTGAATCCTTGTGTATCAAAAATTTTCTCTTTGTGGATGGCCTACATCACAATTTAATAAGTTTAAGTCAATTATGTGATAATGGTTACCTTGTGCTATTTACTTGTTTTAATGCTTGATTCTAGATCCCCTCACCTATCAAGTCATATATAATGGAACTAGAAGTGATAGTCCTTATGTAATTGTACTTAAATCTATTTAACCTATTGTTGGTAGACGCCTAGTGGTCAATTTGAATGATATTTGTCTTTGGCATCATCGACTTGGTCATGGAAATCTGCATCAGTTAAAGAAGTTGAGTAAAAAGGACTTGATCAAGGAACTTCTCGAATTCAATTTGAAAAGGATGAGGAATGCCAACCTTATACCCAAGGAAATCAAACCAAGTCCTCCTTCAAATCCAAAGGAGTCCGTAGTACTAAGAGAGCTCTTTAACTTCTTCATATTGATCTATTTGGACCAATGAGAACTCAATTTCTTCGTGGATCCAAGTATTGTCTTGTTATGTTGATGATTTCTCTCGATATACTTGGACATTCATTCTCATTTCCAACAGTGATGTGCTTGATGTTTGCTCCTTTTTCTAAAAAGGAGTTGAGAACAAAGGTTCTTGTCAGATTGTTTCCACTCATAGTGATCATGGCCGAGAATTTGAAAATGATTTTTCTGAATGTTTTTGTGAAGAATATTGATATGTACATAACTTCTCTTCACCTCGAACACCTCAACAAAATGGGGTTGTATAAAGGAAGAATATGTCACTATAGGAAATGGCTAGGACCATGTTGTTAGAGTATGACACTCCAAAGAAGTTTTGGGTCGAAGCCGTTAGTACCTCATGTTTTGTGCAAAATTGGGTTTTCATGCATCCTTCTTTGAAGAAACCGCCCTATGAGCTATAGTGTGGAAGGAAGCCTTCTATCAAGTGTTTCCATATTTTCAGATGTCCCTTTTTTGTTGTGTATGAAAGATTCTCTCGACAAGTTTGATCTAAAATCTTACAAGGCTTTCTTTCTTGAATTGAACACTACTAGCAAGTCTTATAGAGTATTTAATGTTGATCTTTCTAAAGTAGAAGAATCCATTATTGTAATGTTTATTTAGACTAACCCCTCTATTCCCAAAGATATTGTTACAAATGATGATGTTGCAATTGAGGTGATTCCTATCTTAAAAGAACTAAACATCTCCCAAAAGGGAAAAGATATGGTCACTCAAGAAGAAGAGAAAGATAAAGAAAAGAAGGATCCAAGTCCTTGATTTACAAAGAATCATCCAAAAGAGACGATCTTAGGTGACCCTTTAGAAAGAGTGAAGATGCGGGCTGCCTTCAACAAAGAACAAGCCAACAACACCTTCATCTCACAGCTCAAGCCAAAGAATGTCAAATAAGCTCTTGGGGATGATCAATGGATCCTTGCCATGCAAGATGAAATGGAGCAATTTGATAAAAAGTTTAGACCCTAGTACCAAGACCAAGGGACAGAAAGATTATTGGCACCAAATGGGTCTACCACAACAAGCTATATGAAAGTGGCAAACTAAAGATGGGAATTCATCAACCAAGGCAAGTGCACAAGTGAGCTACTTAAGAGCTTTGGGATGGATAACACCAAGCCGATGGAAACACCCATGTCAAACACCGCCAAACTTGATAAATATGAAGAAGGTGATAACGTATATGAGAATTTCTATAGAGGTATGATCGGAAGTTTACTTTATTTAATTGCCTCTAGATCTGATATACTATTTATTCTTGGCTTGTGTGCACACTTTCAATCAAACCCCAATAAATCACTTCTGATAGTTGTTAAGAGGATTTTAAGGTACTTAGCCAAAACCCCAAATTTTGGACTATTGTATCCCAAGTCAAGGGACTTTAATCATATAGATTATAATGGTGTGGATTATGAAGGATTCTTGATTGATAGAAAGTGCACAAGTGGCACTTGCATTCTCATAGGCCCATGTTTAGTGTCTTGGATCTCCACAAAATAGATCACAGCGACATTATCAACTACTGAGTCTGAATACATTACAGTCGACAATTGCTATTTCAAGGTCCTATGGATGAAGCAAATGCTCCAAAACTTCATTAATTTTGATGCTTCTCTTGTCTATTATGATAATACTAGTGTAATCAATTTATCTTACAATCATATATTGCATACTAGAGCTAAACATATAGATTTTTTTCACCATTTTCTTCATGATCACATTGCCAAAAAGGATATCAATATCATGTATGTGAATAGAAAATCAGTTGGCGGACATTTTCACTAAACCTCTAGCTAGAGAGAAATGTAATTTTATTAGATCTAAAATGCTTATAACTGCTTTGTATGAATCTGATATGCCTTCTAGCTAGTTGTCAACTATCCTATTTCTTTGATTATATCTTAAACAACCTTTCTTGCTATTTGCTAAATAGTTTTTCATGTTCATATGCCATGATTTTCACTTGTGCTAAATAGTTTTTCATGTTCATATGCCTTTTTTGGCTTGTATTGGGTATTTTTTGCTGCCACTTCTTTTATCATAAAATAGTACAGTAATGAGTGATATGTGCCTAAGTATGTTTAAAATGCAAAATGTATAAGAAAAATAAATTTAATTACCACTCCATTGGATAGAAGGTAGAATTTCTAAAGTTGGTTCAAGTTGACCATCAATCAAGTTGCCTAATCGACCAATCCATGGCCGAGAGCTTTTGTAAAGAGCCATTCATTTGAGATTCTGAAACATAGAACTCGATTGATGGTTGGGATGGAGCAAACTTAAGTTAGGTTTAGCTGACTTTTCTCCCTCTGAACTTGAGAAAAATTGACCAATCCAACCTCCAATTCCCTCAAGCTCTCAACCCTAGCCCCGAACATCCTCTCCCTATCCCTAGTTCAACCTTCTCGACCTCCCTTGACTTCTTTCCCGTCAACCCTACATGTGTGGATGGTTTGTGGTGGTGTTTCCCTCATTTTCATTCTCTCAATCCTTCTCATTTTGTCTCCATGGCATCAAATTGGAGAAAGAGAGCCGCCCCATATGTAGTGCCATCCTCCTCCTCCAATTCGCACCTTATACCCTTTGATGATACCTTCTTTGTGTCCAATGAAGATCTAAATAAGTAAAAGGAGCTCTTTCGTAGGAACCCCTTTCCTTTTCGTGTCCTTTTTGAGCCATGTCCTCATAGACAAAAGGTTATTTGTCAAATAGCTGAGTTGCTTTTGGACCACCACCTCTTCGCCTTGAGTGTTGGACGTGTGTGCTACCACAATTCCATCCCAAGAACTAAAGCCATTCACAAATTCTATGCAAACTTGCAATGGAATTACAACACTCTCATTCTCATGCTTAATGCTCGAGTCATCCTTACTTCCATTATAGCCAGGAATAAATTCTAAGTCTCTGACGATACCCTGGATATCTTTTTCTTGGGTACTGAGGTGATTGAAACTTGGAGGAAGGATTACCCTGAGTATGTTGACCTCCTAGACCATGAGGCCTTCTACAAGCAATACGATCTCACTCTTTATGGCAATCATAAATTCTTGAAGAAGGATCAATTTTGATATAGGAAGAAGTCTACCCTTCCCTCCTTAACCTTAGATCCCAAGAAGCGCATACTCACCCTAGTAGTCAATTGCAATATCCACCCAAAGAAAAACCAAACTAAAATTGTAGAATATACTAAGGTGATTATGTTTTTGTGACGTCCCCAGATTTTGATTTCTCCAAACCCTATTGGGAATGAGAGGTCAGAATTTGAGAACATCATCCAATCGTACCAGAGAGCGATGCGAAAGCATAATACGCATACATGAACATACAACCATAACATACTCAACATTCAACATGTATTTTTTATACAAAATGAATTATTACAAAATGCTTTACATTTACATATTGAATGAAAATCTACAAGTCTGAACATGTATGCTAACAGGATCTTAGACAATAGGTACAACCTGAACAACTTTCTCACATCCTGTACTTTTCCTCCCATGCTATCTCTGAACCTAAAACATACGTGAAACAACAAATCAACACACAAGGTGTTGTGTACATGGGCAGAAAGATACATATATTTATGGCTTTCATAATTTTTGAAAAAGATTTGCAGAAGGAAAGAAAATCATAGAAAACACTTCTTTATTAAGCGAAATACGCCAATTTAAGTCATTTTCCTAGATGAATTGCATTATCAAGGTGGACTAGTACCAAAACATAAATATGGGCCCATCCCCGTGTACCAAGTACTCTAGGGAAACTCCCCGTACACCGTGTGCTCTAGGGAGGTGTACTAGCCAACATTAATCCATTCCCTCGTAAGGGGGATAATGAACACCTTAAATAACTACAAAACATCTACTCATAATTTATGTTTTCAAGTGACAAAGCAACGGGTACTACATAGCAATACTACATCCAATATTTGCAAATAGAAGAGAGCATACATACATATCATGATTGCAAGCAAGAAAACCATAGTCATATAATTAAATAAACCCACGTACCTGAGTTTAGAGATTTCTAACTTATTCTTGATCATCTAGAAGTCTGGTCATCACCTGATTAAGATAACACCACATACTATCATCATATTCTCATCATCTTAACCCTAGTCATGTTCATTAGGGTTTATATTATCTCATTAGGATATTCCAACGTTTACTTGCATTTCTTATATTTATCTTAATGATGTCATTTTCCAGATTATGATCCATTATCTGAATACTAGGTTCCATATTCTATTTTTGTGCACATATTAACCCTAGGTTACATCATTAATCTAGATTAGGGTTTTAAACCATGTATTAATATTCATCTTCATATAACATGGATTTTGTTCATATTTATGATCTCATAATTAAAACTGAGGTTCAATATACTGATATAAGTTTACTCTGTGAATTTCATCATTTATTGACCATGTATGCATTTATTGCATTTTATTAGGGTTATTAGCCCTAATTAGACATATTAATCAAATTACATGATTTCGTACATCATCATGACCATAACTGACATCATATGCATTATAAACATGAAATATGATTTATAGGTATTTTCTCATAATTTTAAGGAATCGTTTGATATTTATTATCCATCATAGAGCATTTCACATCTTACATGAAATCATTGTTATTAATACATCAAAAGCCTAATATTATCATTTAACTGTATTCTACTCATTTTTCTGAGAATTTGGATACCTTACTTATATTTTTCTGATGAACAGGCTAATTTCTACGAATTATTGAAGATATGTTCATTTACTGAAATTATTACCTGATCGGGCCAATCAAAATTGGCCACGTGTCTAGGTGGAGCGACTCCTTTGCTTCACTGGGGTCCGACCGGTTTAAGGGTATTAAACCCAGTTCAATTTGGGTTGATGTGTTTGGTTGGTCCCGGTTCAGGCTCTTCTTTCTTCTTCTTCCTTCGCGATCTCGTCCTCACGCAAACCATCCACGTGAACCTGCAACTGAGTCGCCGTCGACCTAGTACTCCAGCACATCACCTCCCTTCCCAATCTGGGCATGAGTCTGTGGCAAGCTGCCGCCACCGCCGCTCTGCTCGCCCTCGCCTGGCTGGCATCTCTCCTGCTCGGCGTGCTCCCACCCGGCCGCCGTGAAGATCATCTTCAGTAGGCTCCATCTTGGACTCCAGAGCGGTGGCTGGGGTCCTGTTTGAGGGACCTGTGGTCGGTTTACGTGGGAGGAGCTCTGTGGCTCTACTGTTGTCGTCGTGAGGCCTGGATCTGACCAGAGATCGATGGAGAAGAGGTTGCTGATGCTGCGATCTGTGATGGACATAGGAGTTACGGCTGATCACAGGAGGGGTCCGCGACCTACCTACCTTGCGTTGTAGGAGTCGGACTCCTTGGAATCTCTGCCACACCACCTCCGACCCTCCAATAGATAGGCCAGGGAGATTAATAATAGTTTGTCCTCATCATTAGGGCTGAATACTGCAGAAAGAAATGGAGAAAGGAGGAGGAGGAGAAGGTCTAGACTGGACTCACTCACTAGGTGTCCTTAACCTACAACAAGGGTAGCTAGAAAGATCTGCGACTAGTGGGGCTTAAGGGATTCTCTCAAATCTCATTCCCTTTACTTCGGGTGTGTGGCACCAGGGGACTCGGTCTTTCTGGTACCAACTTCTCTGTAAGAAACCGATGCAGAAGATGAAGCATGACACGATACTACTTATCCTAGAGTTTGAATGGTACCACAAGCCCAAAACTCATCGTTTTAGTACACTCACAGAGACATGACAATATTGGATGTGTGACACATTTTAATTAAACTTAGGTCTGAAGTCATTTAATCAATAATCATACGATCAAATTTCAAGAATCCATATCTCTCACATGGCTAGTGCAAATGCTATGACATCTTATTCGTTAGTTCCTTAGAATGAAATCTAACATTTAGCCAAGTTTGATACCAAAGATCCACTATTTGACAACCAATTAATTCCTCCAAACCTCCTCATATTTAGGGGTATTATGGTAAATGTGATTACCAATTAATCACTAAAGATCTGAACAACTTGTGTTAACTTTCTTTCATCGTACAACACAGCAAGATCCATTCCTATTATAGTGTAGTGCATGTATGTCCTAGTTTGGATATTTGACTCATAAATACTCAAGTTGACTAATAGAGACTACTCCTCATAGTTCAACTTAAATAGGTATCATAATCGTCAACAATATCTAGAATCCTACCTTATAGGTGAAAATAATTCATAATTGAATAAACTACTCTTCAATTTGAGATCAACCATATACAAGCATCTATAGTCTTAAAGTACTATATTGGATATCAAAAATCCTAAAATCGGGTTCATCACATTCACCCTATCTTATATGGAATTTCGTCCCTAAAATTCAACTAATCTCATATTTAAGGTGAAAACAAGGAGTTCAACCTCATATAAGTCAACACTTCTAGGCTTCAAAGCCATCATAGTTCTAGATATACCCTAAGTTTTATCTTAGCAAATTTAAGCATGCAAGGGTGTACCCACCCCACCTTATATAGGTGAACACATTTTTTATGGAATTATAGAATCACTTAGTTTCTTAGTCATCGTATGACATTCATATATCTTAGGATTACATCACCCTTAAGGATATGAGTTTTGTTCATACTTTTAAAGTTCAAGAGGAATTCATTTATATGCCATGGTATTCAGATCATTCAAATCTAACATCATTAATATGTTTTATAATTAACATCTCAAATGAGTTCAGCATAAGAGGAGATTTATCTTCATCCTTGATTAGGATTTTTCTACATAAGAAGGGCTTACATAACATGCTTGACCATTAGGGTTTCACCCTATGGTGTGATATTCATACTCAACTTAGAAGCATACATTGCGGAGAATCAAAGTTACAAACTATATTTCTGATCATACATCCTATGATCCAAAAATATCTTTATATCAAGTTCATGAATTCAACTTTTTATGTCTCGCATGTATTACGTGAAGGGAATAAGAGAATATACCAAGTTTATCCCATGATCTCAGCATCATATCTTTCATGTAGGATATAGAGGGAAGAGAATATTTTAAAGTCAAACTTATTATGATTTCAATCTTGGGTGCTACATGTATGACATAGGAAGGAAATATAGAATAGTTCAAGCTTATATGAGTGACTCCTCATACATAAATCATCTATATAGCTCAAGTGAGGTTTCTATCATCATATATTAAGAAAGAGAAGAAGAAGGGAGAACATGTATTTTGAGTATCTTTTGCACAAAGGATCGTACTCTCATGACTAGAGTTCATATATTACCTCACTTGCAACTAATGATAAGATTCACAAAATATGTCACTCCAGCTAGGACCTAACTCAACCAAAGGATTGACTTTATCATATGGGTCATCTACCCATCCTTTTATTTTACCCAATTCTCACATATAGATTTGAATCATGCATAACGACTCAACTCAATACTCGAGAGTAATCTAGTGTAGGATTTTTTTTACACATATCTCATATATTGGAGGCTAGGTCCTATGACCTTCTCCCTGTGGGTCTTACTCTCTCTAGAGTTCACCACATATCTCATCCTACCACTAGATATCCTCCTTGTATAAGAGCTTGAGGCTCATGCATACTCATCTCTATCTTAACTTAGCTTATCTCAAGTAAGAAAAGGGAATGTACTCTCATCATCAAGACTTTATTAGATTATCCAAAATCAGGTTCAGACCTCATATACAACATAGATTTTCATAAAGAACTTATACCTCAAAGATCAAATTTATATAAGAACGTCCTTGCTTATATCATCTATCATTCTATCATCTACTCTATTTATCACATATCTTGATAAGGCTCTAGACATCTAATATAGACTGCTCTCTCTTCTAAACTGATGTCACTCCCTTTCACTTAGGTTGCATGAACACTAACTACTCTCCAGTGTGAGGGACACATTTTCATATTTACATAAATATAATAAAATATTATATAGTTTTTCTCCGAGAAAGAAGGCGTCAGAGAAAATTGTCGAGGCTCGAGCCGATTGGAAAACAAAACCAAATCAGCAAAATCGAGTGTCCCACACACAGTAGATAGTCTAGTGCTATGTCACCTAGTGAAATGGTGAGAACGAGATGTAGACTAGTGTAGCTACCCCATACATATGAGCTCTATATGGAAAGGGTCTCACACACTTTTCTAAACCTAGTTCTCGAACATCTAGGTTCTAACTTAGAGGCTAAGTCAAATCTTACTCCTATAGAAAAACATACTAAGTTTCTAAGATTTAAAGTGAGAGGTGAAATTTAGGTTTAATGTTTCATGGTGAGCAATTGCTAGGTGTAGCTATTGTTCATGCTCTGATACCAACTATGACGTCCCCGGATTTTGATTTCTCCAAACCCTGTTGGGAATGAGATGTCAAAATCCGAAAACATCATCCAATCATATCATAAAGCGATGCGGAAGCATAATACACATACATTAACAAACAACTATACATACACCATAACAATCTCAATATTTAACACATTTATATTACAACATGAATTACAATTGCATATTGAAAGAGAATTTTTCAAGTCTGAGCATGTATGCTAACAGGATCTTAGACAATAGGTACAACATGAACAACTTGCTCACATCATGTACTTTTCCTCCCATGCTATCTCTGAACCTAAAACATACGTGAAACAACAAATCAACAATGTGTTGTGTACATGGGCAGAAAGATACATATATTTATGGCTTTCATAATTTTTGAAAAAGATTTGCAGAAGGAAAGAAAATCATAGAAAACACTTCTTTATTAAGCGAAATACGCCAATTTAAGTCATTTTCCTAGATGAATTGCATTATCAAGGTGGACTAGTACCAAAACATAAATATGGGCCCATCCCCGTGTACCAAGTACTCTAGGGAAACTCCCCGTACACCGTTTGCTCTAGGGAGGTGTACTAGCCAACATTAATCCATTCCCTCGTAAGTGGGATAATGAACACCTTAAATAACTACAAAACATCTACTCATAATTTATGTTTTCAAGTGACAAAACAACGGGTACTACATATCAATACTACATCCAATATTTGCAAATAGAAGAGAGCATACATACATATCATGATTGCAAACAACAAAACCATAGTCATATAATTAAATAAACCCACGTACCTGAGTTCAGAGATTTCTAACTTATTCTTGATCATCTAGAAGTCTGGTCATCACCTGATTTAGATAAGACCACATACTATCATCAGATTCTCATCATCTTAACCCTAGTCATGTTCATTAGGGTTTATATTATCTCATTAGGATATTCCAACGTTTACTTGCATTATTGTCTTATATTTATCTTAATGATGTCATTTTCCAGATTATGATCCATTATCTGAATACTAGGTTCCATATTCTATTTTTGTGCACATATTAACCCTAGGTTACATCATTAATCTAGATTAGGGTTTTAAACCATGTATTAATATTCATATGCATAGAACATGGATTTTGTTCATATTTATGATCTCATAATTAAAACTGAGGTTCAATATACTGATATAAGTTTACTCTGTGAATTTAATCATTTATTGACCTTGTATG
This sequence comes from Alisma plantago-aquatica, assembly GCA_963693085.1. Taxonomy (NCBI): domain Eukaryota; kingdom Viridiplantae; phylum Streptophyta; class Magnoliopsida; order Alismatales; family Alismataceae; genus Alisma; species Alisma plantago-aquatica. The sequence continues at coordinate 1,444,075,919 of OY856412.1, forward strand.
CATTTATTGCATTTTATTAGGGTTATTAGCCCTAATTAAACATATTAATCAAATTACATGATTTCGTACATCATCATGACCATAACTGACATCATATGCATTATAAACATGAAATATGATTTACAGGTATTTTATCATAATTTTAAGGAATTGTTTGATATTTATTATCCATCATAGAGCATTTCACATCTTACATGATATCATTGTTAATAATGCATCAAAAGCCTAATATTATCATTTAACTGTATTCTACTCATTTTTCTGAGAATTTGGATACCTTACTTGTATTTTTTCTGATGAACAGGCTAATTTCTACGAATTATTGAAGATATGTTCATTTACTGAAATTATTACCTGATCGGGCCAATCAAAATTGGCCACGTGTCTAGGTGGAGCGGCTCCTTTGCTTCACTGGGGTCTGGCCGGTTTAATGGTATTAAACCCGGTTCAATTTGGGTTGATGTATTTGGTTGGTCCCGGTTCAGGCTCTTCTTTCTTCTTCTTCCTTCGCGATCTCGTCCTCACGCAAACCATCTGCGTGAACCTGCAACTGATTCACCGTTGACCTAGCACTCCAGCGCATCATCTCCCTTCCCGATCTGGGCATGAGTCTGCGACAAGCCTCCGCCACCGCCGCTCTGCTCACCCTCGCCTGGCTGGCATCTCTCCTGCTCGGCGTGCTCCCACCCGACCGCCGTGAAGATCATCTTTAGTAGGCTCCATCTTGGACTCCAGAGCGGTGGCTGGGGTCCTGTTTGACGGACCTGTGGTCAGTTAACGCGGGAGGATCTTTGTGGCTCTACTGTTGTCGTCATGAGGCCTGGATCTGACCAGAGATCGATGGAGCAGAGGCTGCAGATGTTGTGATCTGTGATGGACATAGGAGCTACGGCTGATCACAGGAGGGGTCCGCGACCTACCTACCTTGCGTTGTAGGAGTCGGACTCCTTGGAATCTCTGCCACACCACCGCCGACCCTCCAATAGATAGGTCAGGGAGATTAATAATAGTTCCTCCTCGTCGTTAGGGCTGAATACTGTAGAAAACAATGGAGAAAGGAGGAGGAGGAGAAGGTCTAGACTGGACTCACTCACTAGGTGTCCTTAACCTACAACAAGGGTAGCTAGAAAGATCTGCGACTAGTGGGGCTTAAGGGATCCTCTCAAATCTCATTCCCTTTACTTCGGGTGTGTGGCACCAGGGGACTCGGTCTTTCTGGTACCAACTTCTCCGTAAGAAACATATGCAGAAGATGAAGCATGACACAATACTACTTATCCTAGAGTTTGAATGGTACCACAAGCCCAAAACTCATCATTTTAGTACACTCACAGAGACATGACAATATTGGATGTGTGACACATTTTAATTAAACTTAGGTCTGAAATCATTTAATCAATAATCATACGATCAAATTTCAAGAATCCATATCTCTCACATGGCTAGTGCAAATGCTATGACATCTTATTCGTTAGTTCCTTAGAATGAAATCTAACATTTAGCCAAGTTTGATACCAAAGATCCACTATTTGACAACCAATTAATTCCTCCAAACCTCCTCATATTTAGGGGTATTATGGTAAATGTGATTACCAATTAATCACTAAAGATCTGAACAACTTGTGATAACTTTCTTTGATCGTACAACATAGCAAGATCCATTCCTATTACAGTGTAGTGCATGTATGTCCTAGTTTGGATATTTGACTCATAAATACTCAAGTTGACTAATAGAGACTACTCCTCATAGTTCAACTTAAATAGGTATCATAATCGTCAACAATATCTAGAATCCTACCTTATAGGTGAAAATAATTCATAATTGAATAAACTACTCTTCAATTTGAGATCAACCATACACAAGCATCTATAGTCTTAAAGTACTATATTGGATATCAAAAATCCTAAAATCGGGTTCATCACAGTTTTCTATCTTGAAGTACATCAGAGTCAAATGGGCCAGATATGTCCTCCATCACATGACATATTTTGACTTTGGTAAAAATACTTGTGGCACCCACCATACCCAACATTGATTTGTGGTCTTTCTGAAGTTGCCACTACCAAATCTCTTTTTAACGAACCTTCATTACAAACCTACCCATAAAGGAGTTTGCATCAGTGAGACCACACTTTAAAAGAGTGTGCCTATCCCTTCCTCTACCACACCTGGAGCCTCAACCTCCACTCGTGCACCTCCACCACCTCTGCCATCCCGACCTGCCCATGCCTTGTTCCATGTAACAAATGAAACCCTCATGGGAATCATGATCTCTATGCCATAATGTCTAACATTAACCTATCATGTGTACATCCTTATCCTACCACCGGACCTACCCAGGAGGTGATTATTCATCCTATTCATATGATCACTTTTACCCAGCCCCTCCACCTCCTTCTTCCGCTACACCCTCTACTATTGGTGGATCTACCCATGTTGTTCTACCTCTTCCTACTTGTCCTATAACTACCTTTCTTGCAGGACTCGACACTTGTTCTCCTACCTTTCTTCTAACCCAAGAGTTACATGATTTTGGTATGTTTTGGGCTGAGAAGAATGTCATGTGGCCCGGTCATCGCTTCGGTCCTTCCCCAAATGAGGAGATGCCAGACCAGGATGATGAGGAAGTTATTTCTGATGAGGAGGTATCTATTGATGATGGTGAGGATGGTTCATATGGCTCTAATGATGGCTTTATTGGTGCATCTAGTGATGAAAGTGAGACTGTTATATCTACTACGCCTCCAGATGGAGATGATGACTAGGATCATGAAGCTACTAATGATGATGTTGATGAGGATGATGATGATGTTGTGGATATCGATAGATGAGACATTTAGATGTTTTAGTTTAGTCTATAGATGCTTATATATATCCTTCTAGACTATTTTGTACTAAAACATATGGGCACATTATGTGAGATGTACTATTTGTATCATCATGTTGGTTTCATCATTTTAGTTTGTAGTTATTTTGAGGACATGCTTTCAATGTTTTAATCTTAATCATATGTACACTTACTCTTTGATTGCTTATATCTCATGAGTTGGTGCTATGTTACCCATATTTTGATTATGACTTAGATTGCTTATCATTCTCCTCTTTGTTTGATGTGTGCTATGAGGTTGTATGTGTTATGTTGTGGATGTATGTTTTTGTTGTACTTGGAGAAGACTTATTTATGACCTCTTCTACCCCCTTCCTTTTTGATAATGTCAAAATGGTGAGATAAGTTCAATGCTTTTGAATCTCAACCATATTGCTTGTATTGTCTATGTGATCATTTTCTTGTTCATTATATGGTTTATCATTTGACTTGATAAAGGACCATATAGTATATGTTATATTACTTTGTGTAGAAAGACCAACTATGTAGGTAAGAGTAAGCATAGATTGAGGGGGATCAATTCACATTGTTAAATTCATGAATCCCCTTGCAATTCATAAGGCTAAGGTATAACATTCCATATCCTTTTCAATATGATTGAGGAATGGTTTGTCACTGTCAAAATGGAGGAGAATGTTGACTTGAGAGTTACACATTGTACATATTTAGATAATGACTTAACCATTCCATTCCGATGTATCTAATATGTTTGTCCAAGATTAATTTCAAGTGTTAGGTACTTGAAAAAGATCAAATTACACAAGCCCTAGCTTGTCCAAGTTCAAGTCGAAAGCAATGCAAGTGTGTTTTGAGAAATCACTCCAAATTACCTTAGATTATATTTGTAATTATTTGTATTTATGATATGACTTATAACTAAGATGAGAAAAAACATGGACACTTAATTCCAAGGTTGGGTCACTCAAAAGTCAAATTGGAAAATTTTTCACAGGTTGTTTATCGGTCGAGTTAGAAACTCAACTGATCGAGTGATGGATTTTCTAGAATGACCAACCCATCGAGTTGCACAGTCACATAACTTGATAGATCGATCAATTGAGAAAAACTAATTTTTACTCGTCGTTCGAGTTTCCTAGAACAAACTTGACAAACAGTCTGAAAAGTGGTTTTTCCCTTTAGTGGATCGGTCCAGTTACGTTTATTGAAACTCAAATGAATGTATAAAACACATAGAAATAGTGAATCCAACTATTGGAGAGTTGTTGTAAATGAAAATAGATCTACAGGAAGTTATAAAATAGTTATGTTTTGTTCTTTAGTGATCCCACACTCAAAGGAACACCCCCAGCTATAAATAGGACCCCTTGGAGTCCATTCCAAGTTTGCTCAATCATGCTATCCTAAGTCCTTGCATAGTTGAGAGTGTTGTAGCCCTTTGAGGCCCTTTCTCTCTCTCTCATTTGCAAAGCATTTCATGACTATGAGTGAGTTACGTCTATTGTATGAGATCTACCTTCATGTGCTTGTTAGGCTCTCCTTCCTCCCATCTTCTTGATCCCCTTTCTAAAAGGGCAAAGGTTCAAGCAAGCTACTTTGAGTGCAGGAGAAGTTGTTGCTAGTTTTCTTCAAGGTTGAAGAAGAGGTGAAGATCTTCTCCAGGAAAAGGAGAAGGGCAAGGCTATGATTCAAGAGGACTGGGTAATTCCTTCAAGGCCAAATACTTCATGCAAGTGTGGGTAAGTCCTTGTTGAACGCTGAAGACATCTTGATCAAGTGGGTAAGTCTTTGTGTAGATGAAAGACTCTTGTCTTGAATAGGTGTATCCTTGGATGTATAGTGGTCTCCTTGTATCTCTTATGATGGAATAGAAGAATACAAGGATTGCAAAGTCATAGAGGTTGACCTCTCTAGGTAGTGGATTGACTATCTCCTTGTTTAGAGATTGGAACCACTCTAACTACCTTGTCCACGTGCATGTTTCAATTTCTCTCATCCTTTCTATGCTTTCTTAGATAGGACTTCAATTTTAGCTTACATATTTGGTTTATATTGATTTAACTTGAAGGTCTAACTATTCTTATGAGAATTTTGAAGCTCTATTCATCCCCCCTCTAGATCCCTACATCCAAAAAAACATATAAGAACTATCTTATAGGTATTGATCTTTATTGTATAAGGTGTTTCATTTAATCCTTCATTGTTGAAGGTGTTTTTCATGACATATCTTTATATTCAAAATATCGAGATTTTATTCCTCATCACATGTGGAATATTTATATACCTCCCACTAAATATTTTTTGACCATAGATTTCATCTTTTATATTGATTCAATTCAATCTCTTTGACAATCTTATCAAGTCAAAAAATCCCTCCTTTGAGATGCTTCTTTCAATCACAGATTGAACTTTGTAGTTTGTAGACATTATTTGCATTATTGAAGTTGTGAAAACCTTTTAGGTTGTGTCACGTACACATCCTATGATGTATTCCCTTTAAGTAATCCAATTTTTATCTTCATGTGTGAAATCTCTTAGTTTATTTTAACCAGAACAACAAGCTTAGAAATTGGTAAAGGAATTTCTATCAAGTTCAACAACTTGAACTGATTTAAAAAATTATTCAACCAATTTGTCCTTTTATATTATCCATGTAGGTCTTTGCCATAAGACCCTATTGCACCCTTTAGGTATTACCCCTTTAGGAGGTACTCCCAAGGTCCTACCTTACTAGTTTACATGGACTTCAAAATGTCTTTGAGCCATTACTCAGATTATGGCACTTAATAGCTTCTAGTCCATTTGTTGGCTCATCCAGTCATGACCAACCTGTCTTAGTTATTGGATTTACAATCCTCAATCTCAGACATTCTCTACCAGAACTACTTTATTCTATGACATATGATGAACTTGTGATACCACAAAAATGTGTGATTCTCTTAGTTCTTATTGTACCTCTTTGTTGACCTCGAACATTTTGAGTACTTCATTTACTCCCGCTGATTCTTTAGGAACTTAATTATCCTATCAATAAAAGAATTTTGTTATTGGATTAGGATTAAAAGTAATGTTCAACAGTCATGGTTTATGGATAAACCTTCTTCAAGAAATTACTTTCTCAATGTAGGCTTCAATCCTTTAGATATATTGGGACATTCCCTTATCATATCATATATGATGTCTTATATAGCCATTCAGATGGTACATGATTTCGTGATAAGTATATATTTATGAGGATATAAGAAGATCAGATTAATTGATAACTATATCACGACTCATCATGGTATAATTCTTTCATTCTTACACATCATCATGTTCAGATCGATTTGACTTGTGATACATTATCACGATTCTATACTAAAGGTTATCAAGGTATTGATGCAAAGTATTTCAACATTTGATCTCATCAAAGTTTCTTAATACTTTCATCAAAGTCATTCTTCATTTATAATCTCATAGAACATTTAAAGAGATTTATGTTTCTACTTTATTGTGTACTTATCATCATATTACTAGTAAATGAGATGAGGTATAAGCTATTATCTATAGAATTCATTTCATAAGATCTTCATGTATCAGTTACATTTAATGAAGGATGTTATGTCACATTATGTACAAGAAATATTTGTATATTTCCTTAGGTTCAACAACCAAGGGAGTCTAGATTAACATCAATATGCATTCTAGATATGCATTTCTTATATATACATCTAAGGTGACTATTGCTAATTGTAAGACCTAGGACCCCTGACCTGAGTTTTAGAGTAACCATGTTTGTTTGGCTTGATTATGATATTTATAACCTTGCTCTAATATTTTGAGATGTAATTAAGGCTTTTTAAGAGCTTAAGTTTAAAGTTTGAGCTTGTTTTGATGTTGTTTGTGCCATATGTGCTAGTTTTGGTACAAATTGCAATTTACCCAAAGTAGGGGGTTGGTGTGCAATTTGTCACCTCTAGAGTGATTATTCTCATTCTTTACATCATCTAGAGGATATATAAAGAAGTGGGTGCCTTGTTTGAGCCTTGGCTGAGGAGTGTCACCCTTAGTGGTGATTAGGGTTTCTATGAGTGTTGAGTATCTCAACCTATGTGTACCTAGTTGATTGCCTTGACCTAGGTCATGACCTAGGGTCAGTTTTGGTAGGTTTTCACAGTCAAAACACCCCCTCTAGGTGTTTAGGTCATGACCAACGTGATCTTGGGTGGTCTTGGGTCGAGATGGTTGCCTTCTTGTAAGATTTCTCAACCTAGATGATGCAAAGATCTTTTGTCTTGACCTTGTAGTGATGGATGGTGCTTGTCGCGACCATGGATGGTGATCCATGGGAGGGTCACGACAGTGACTATGTGGGTGACCAAGGTGGTCGAGTCTCAACCTAAAACGTATAAACATGTCTTGCATGTATGGCTAAAGTGGTTGCATGTGTGTTTCTTGGGTAGAAAAGTGTCCCCTTGGTATCTTGAAGTGTTGACACATCATCCCTTACCTTCTCTCTCATCTTCCTCCTATATAACTCCTTATATCTCCATACGTGTGACCCTTTTCATCCCTCCATCTTCTTCCTTCTCTTTTTCTTGTTCTAAGAGCTTGGTGAAGCAAGGAGATCTGCCCTTGGAGCTTGGTGACCAAACTCTTCTTGCATCTGGTGCATGTGGTGACCATAGCCCATCTTCAACCCTTGGTAAGTGTTTATCTTCCTTGAAGATGTTTCTTTTGATATCCTACCTCCATATTCCTTTCTTTTCTTGACACTAGACAATGGTTCCTCCATGGTCTTATTTTGAAAGAGAAACTCCTCATCACAAGGATCATAGACCATGTTCTAACAAGGTAGACCCAAGTGTGAGGAAGCTTTCTTCTCTCTTTCCCCCTTTATCTTTCGGACCAGTCTAGAGATTTTTGTCTCTATTTTCTTTTATGATCTTTGACCTTGGTGTATTCTCCTTCTTGAGTTGATATTGTGTCTTTTGGTGGAGCTTCTTCAACCCTTGGATCATGTGCTTGAAATCCTTGGTGTTTTCTTCTTTGTGTTTGGACCCGACTTGCTGCTGCATCTATGGCTTCTTCACATGAGGACTATCGCCGTCAGGTGACAACCATGAAACTCGACGGCCACAACTATCAACACTGGGTGCGTTCCATGGTGATTTTTGCAAAATCTCAAGGGAAGCACTCACATCTGACTGAGAATCCGCCACCTGCCCCACCTACCACTATCGAGTCAAAGGAAAAAAAACTCTATGATGACTGGGTCAAGGATGACTCTACTGTGATGACCTAGATTTTGAACAGCAGTAAGACTCACATCAGTGCTACTCTCCTGTGCCTTCTACGACAAAAGAGATGTGGGATCAACTTGCGAGCACCTACTCCCACAATAAGAATCCGAAGAAGGTGTTTGATCTGAACAAATAGTTGGCTCACCTAAAGTTTACTAGGTCGGACATTGCAGACTACTTGTCTACATTCAAAGGTGTTTGGGCTGAACTTGAGATGTTACATCCTCTTTTAACGGACTTGTCCACCATGCAGCGCCAGAGACAGGAACTTCAGGTGGTCTAGTTTCTTTGTGGTCTTCCTGACTCCTATGCTAGAGTGGTTGACCAGATCCTTGCTGGCGACCCACTGCCCACATTGGAGAGTGCCTTCCAGTGCCTTCAACGCATGCCAGCCTCTTCTACTGATCTATCTACTGATATAGATGACCCCACGTCTCTTGCTTCCATGGGTGGTAGGGGTCGTGGTCGCGGTCGCGGCCACACTCCTACTGCTCCTGGTCGGGGTCGAGGATCTTCTGGTCCCGGTACTTTTGGCTGTAGCTCTTCTACTGACTCATCTGTTGGATCTGCTCCTCAACGGTACTATGATTTCTTTGGTCGTAATAATCATACTGAAGACAAGTGTTAGAAGAAACATGACACTCCTGCATGGGCAAACGCTACTATGGAGGGTACTACTCCGACTGCTCCTACTGCCACTTCGATTGAGGCCACTGCTGAGTTTATTCGCTCAGAGGTGGAACATTTTCTACAGGAGTGGACTGCTTTATCCTCGTCGGCTGGGACTTTTGGTGCTCACGCAGCCGCCTACTCAGGTTCTGGCTCTGTCTTTCTGAGTGCCTCCTCTTCTTCTTCTACTGGTAATACAAAATGGGTGATTGACTCCAGCGCCTCGTCTCATATTTGTGGCAATTGTTCTCTTTTTTCTAATCTGTTTAAACCCAGCTCTAAGTCTACTGTGATGCTTGCTGAGGGTCCAAGACTACAGTCTCTGGCATTGGGGATGTATTTGCCTTTATCCTTCTACATTCTACTTTATATGTGTCGAATTTCCTTTAAATCTGTTATCTGTCAGCAAACCTGTTTGTGACCTTAACTGCAGTTTGACATTTGCTCGGGGTGAATGTGTTTTTTAGGACCTTCGCACGAGGATGAAGATTAGTGGGGGGCATGAAGGACCATATGGACTCTATTACCTAAATGATCTACGACTACTCAACAATTTTGTTTCTTCTTTAGCTCTATCATCATCTGTTTCTGCATTATAGTGGCATTTTCGGCTTGGACATCTATCAACAGCAAAGTTAAAATATGTGTTTCTTGGTGGTCGTCTTCCTATATTTAAATGTGAAGCTTATCAATTGGGCAATCAAACTAGATCTGTATTCCCTAAAAAATGACAGATTGCTAGCATTGTTGTGTATGATTTAGTACATGCTGATGTGCTAGATGAAGCGTTCTTCCAATACAAGTAAAGTAGAGAAACTCCAAGATTGAAATGATTGTTGTTGTCTCATGTCCTTAAATGTCTGATGGTCAGTGACTTAGTGTTCAACGAACGGAGGAGTGCAAGGGTGATGAGCATGAAGCCTCCTCAGTCATTCTCATTCGGTCAATGGTTAATTGATGTTTTTGACATTGCCACAACGGTTGTCAATTTCTAAATATCTGGATTTTTTTAGTGTCTTTTCATGAATTGGTTTTTCAAATGCTAACTGCCCTTGACATTATCTAGTTACTAAACAATTAATTCACTTGCGCACGTTCTCCTCCAGTGTTGGCATAGTGGGGCATGTAGGATACGTATCAAACTGTCAATTGATCATGCATGCTCTAGGATTCCTATCAAACTATCAATTGATCATTCATGGTCTAAAAACTTATAGGACTAAGCCTGTAGATGTGTGGATTGCAAAATTTAGAGATTCACCACAAGTGCCTCTTCATCCCGCTCTTCTATGGCAAACAACTCCTCACAATTAGGAAGTAGCATCTTCTACATGAACTAACCAACTCGCCATAGAAAAGATTGGTAGTTCCATTCCTTTACCTGAAGGAGTGATGTAGCATGAATAAATCAACCAATGATACCACCAAGCATGGGCTCTCAATCTACTTCTTGTCAACGTGCAATGCATGGCATGGGATAAGAGGCTCTGGATAGGCCAAGTATCTCAATTTGCAAAGGAAAGAAGTGATTGATATGTATTCTCTTGCACATGACCTAACTATAAAATTAATATTTTATATCTTTTTAGTAGGAATTATGTATTTTTCTTACATTATGTTTTATTTTGATGTAAAGATGAGGTCTTTCCTATTGACTGATATGCATGAATGTCGTTACGATTATTCATTATGCTTGTTTTTCTATTCTGTTTGGCAATGGTGACCTAGAAAGTACATCTTCTAAGTTTCATTTGGACTACAACATGTGGTTTAGGATTTAGTTCATTCCACCTACTAGTGGCTTTAGCTCATAACCAAATACATATTGTACATTTATAAAATGTTGCAAAAGGTTCATACTAACTTCCATACATAGTCATGAATTTTTGTTGTTAAATGCATTTAAGATACTACAAAAGTTTAAATGCACCTATGCATATGTTTAAAAAATGTTAGGTTGAAAGATATTAAGGTTAAATTGTATTAGTTTGTAAATAATATGCACTTTGTAATTATTCTCATATTTTCATATACTGAATTCATTTAATTTTTGAACATGTTACCAAGGCACTACCTCAAGAAGTGATTGTGAAAATGAGTGCTCCTCCAAAGAGTGAAGTACTCGTCATAACCCCAAATGAGATTATTGAAGCAAATGGACTTGTCTTTAATTTTTCAACATATTTGGTATAGTGGAAGCACAATTCAAAGCATTTCTTGAGTCAAGTAGGGGTCTATGGAATGAGTAGTGATTGTTCGGTAAGCCTACTGATCTTCATCAGCACAATTATATATGCTTGTTACGTGGTAAGAAAACTACTTCATAGCTACCTTTTTCTAGTCATATATTATCTAGCGTTAAATGAATTTAATTGCTAATGAAGAATAATTGTTGAATGATTATTAATAGATTCTTGTCCTTGTAGTAATCGCTAAAGAAATATGCTTTCTTTTCCTGATTATCTTAATAGAGTTTTTCTTATGACCACAAATATCTCCATGGTGAATTTTTAATATATTCTAACATATGGGACTCCTTTGATCCACTATCACCTGGATACACCATATAATCTAAGAAAGTTACATGACCAACTGCAATTGACGTCCATTTCACTGCCCACTTTCAAGCTTATGACATTACAAAGGAGCCAAGTCATAAATCAACTAGTTCTTGATTAAGTTTTAGTTAAGGGCCACAAGCTCTTTTGTACAAGCTCTGTTACACTTTTGTAAAATCTTGAGACCTAGGAGTTGGATTCTATGATAATAAGAAAATTATAGATCACATTAAAGAGTCTTATACCAAACATTGCAATGAAGAGCTCCATTTTAGGTTTTGGATTTACTAATCATTCTACATAACGTAAAGTAAGAAATGGGAGTTTTTAATCATTCTCTGATAATATTAGTTTAGTCAATGATTATTCATCAGGTTATCACAAAATAATGGATGCTTCTACTTATTTTCTTGGACAATGCCAGAGTTCCAACCCATGTGGGCAAGGCAGAAATAAGCATGCTCTCCTAGATAAACCTCTCAACAATCATGAATATAACTCTAGCAGCTCTGACCGTTCACTACTCTACCTGATGAGAAATCACATCAATACTTTATATTTCTACAATAAAGGATTCTAGATCTATTATCACTAAGGAAACAATCCATAGCTATTCTCAGATAGTGATGTCAACTAAATCAATCCTAATAAAAAATCATAGTAAGAAGATAGAATGTTCAAAGAGGATGCCAGTGAACTACTATTATTATGAGATCATCAAAATCTCATTCCTTGCTGATGATCTTAGAAAAGAATGCATTAGCTACTATTATAGAGACAAACACCAACAATCATACTAATTATAGACATGAAGGCTTGGAAGTATCAACTAAAAACCTAGATAGAACTGTAGATGACTTAAAGTTCAAAAAATGAACTCATGAAAAAACTATTGATATTGTGCATTCTGATAGTATAGATGTGGATATTTTCCTATAAGTATAATGTATCTGGGAAAAAGGAGAACGAAACTAGATTAGGGAACGTTAGTAGTCTTAGTAACAAACATTATTGGCCTAGGGGACCAAACGCTAACACATGAATCATCAACAATGACTCATTTTTTTATCACTTTACCAACTATCTTTCTGTACAAAGAATGGCCAATTCAGAAGTAGGGTAACCCTCTAGTTTGTTCTTCATTTACTACCAACATATCCCTTCACAGTATCTCAGCTTTTGCCAATGTTTATTAACCAAATGGTAGACGTTACATACTAGTAAATCAATGAAATTCTTGTTGTTGTTGATGGTTTAGTTAACAATTGTCAGTTCCCTGATGTAGTTCTTACTGCTTGTTGTTCTCGAAGCTCTAAATATGACTTTGTTTGTTTGTTAATCCTTGTTAGTCAGTTTAGAATATGGTTTGATGTTATGGCATTTCTAAATATGGCTTGATTTGTGTTAAAGAGTCTATATTAGCCTATTTAGTTAATAGGTTAATTAGAAGGAGATATGGTTTTACTCCGAAAGAATTTTTTATTCTGATCCTAATGATGATTTCAGCATTGTGCATGGAAATTGTTGCTTGAATTTCCCATACATATCTATTTTCTAGAGTAAGTTAGGGCATATACTAAATGATTGTAACTTACAATCTGTTTCTCTGCAGACTACTTTAAGTTAACAAGCATTGTTGTGGGAATCATTATAGAAAATCAACTTCCAAACAATATGAGATTGCGTCTAGTACTCTGGATATTGTTCACAGATTTGAGGAGAATTTTGATGGTAGTCAGATAGTGTGGGATGTCAAGCAATATTTCCAAGGAGATGTAGGTAAAATTCAGATACCATTTGCCTTTTCTAAATCATGTTATAGTACTCATAATCTACAACTCATTCATGCACATTGACATTACAGCTCAAATTCAATATACGAATTGTTTCATACATAGATCAATTGTTAAGATACTTCTTTTTGATAAGTTATCCTTGCTTTTAATGACCTGTTATCATAATGAATTCTTTGTGCACACTGGTTTGCTGGTTTTTATCTTTTTAATTGCTTAAACATGGGCAATGCATGTGTGATTTGCTTTTGATGGCTTCTTTATCACTTGAATTATTGCTATCTTTCTTAATACTACTATAATTCTTTAGCCTATGCATAGAACCTGTGCAGTGCTTGTGTGATCTACTTACATTCTCAGTTCTTTGGGAAAAGGGTTCATGCATATACATCACACTGGGTCTAACAGAGTCATTCCTTCTTGCTAATGCTATGATGTATGGCCCACACTTTAAATCAACTAACCTTAATAGTTATCTAGGCTTTTCGGTCATTTAAATTGCATGTCTAAATCTAGTGAAAAACATCTGTCAAATCATCACTCCGGATCCATTTTTACATACTCCAAGCAGACCCCATTGCATTCTGCTACTTCCACAAAACTACTGCATGCCATGAACACTACTTTGCATGCAGCCCCTAGTTCCAAATGTGAAGCTAGGACACCAACACCATATTTGGCATCTTTGAACTTTAAAACAATGGAGTCTTTGTTAAAGTGAAGACTGTCTAGTTGGAACAACTTGAGGTTTGTTTACTTTTTCTTGATTTTTTGTGGTGTAATTTTATCCATGTAAGACTCTCTCTGAGTTTTGTTGAAAATAGGAATCCTTTTTGCGGTGTCTGTGGACCTCCAACTCACAATATTGTTCTCTACATCTTCTTCATTTGGAAAAGGAAAAAAAACCTATCTTTTCCTATCACTACCACCAGTTTTATTAGTCGCCACCAATTGGCTCCCTTTTAATACTAAAAGTTTGATGTTCATCATTATTGTTCATAGACACACATGCTTTACAAATCTAAGTTTGTTGTGCCTCCAACAAAGGTTTTGATGCAACATTTCCAGATTCTTGCTATGACCTTAGATGAAGCATGCTCTAAATATTAGCCAAGGACCCTCCATTACTTGCAAAATATTTCTCAAACATGTAGCTCTTTGAAAATATTTGTTGGTGGGATTGGATTCTTCAGTCACCAATGAAAATTTGAGGTAGGTATGTAGTTCAAATGTATGTTGATGGCTTACTTCTTGCTTTTTGTTTAGTTTTTGGTGGATAAATTCATTTAGGAAGAATATAATATCAAATCATGCAGATGATGGTAAACACAAATAAGATGTTTTCATACTTTTTCTTTGGCTACAAAGATCAATTCTTGTGTGTTGTTTCTAGGTATAGCTAATGCATTCTGGAGCCCAAGATATGCCATTTCAGCAAACCTTGGGAGTCGTAGATTCCCTACAGATTGGCCAAATCATCCTCATGGTAGAGGTAAACATAGATCATTTTTGACTTCTCCATTCGTCATTATCAATCATGATCCACTCACTCTGATTTCTAAGTTGGGATTGTACATGTAGATGAGAGATCTGACTATAGAGGAGTTTGTACATATATTACTCCATCAAATCATAGGGTTGTCTACAGGGAGTTCCAAAATACTAGTGAGATGCTTGAATGGGCCAGTTCTTGGGCAAGAAGTATGGGAGTTTCTCGTCTTGATTAGTTCTTATTCTTTCTGTCTTCCCTTTAAAACTCCTTATTGGACTAAATGATTTTTATATTTAAGTACATACATATTGGGTTGTTTGTTAGTGATGAAGAAGCTGCAAGGTTTTGAACTCTAGATACCTTGGGTTTTAATATTTAGGTACATACACTATTGTATTCAGTAAAATAGAACTAGATACATTTTGATTTGGTTATACTGCATTGAGAAAGGTTAGAGAGATGAGCTTGAAAGGTTGGTTTCTATAATCATCACATACGGACACCAGTCCAGAAGTATTTACAACAAGGAATTTCCCTATATGATATATCCATTAAGTAAAGACACATTCCTCTTTCATATGAGTTGGGTCTGGAAGAATGTTCTATCCAAGTCCACTCCTTCACTCCTTGCCTACTAATGTTCATCCTAATAGGATTGGAGTGAACTTATAGTTATAAGACAACTTAAAAAAAGACCCAAATAAAGAAATAAGAGGGGTAGAAAGGTACCTCATTGTGATCATGTAGAAAAATAGGGGTGTTGGGAGAAAACCCAAATATAGGTAAATGAAAATCCCTGAAACACCGAGTATCAGTTGAATACGGGAATACTTTTGGTTTACCCAGTTTGTACTGCCTAAGGTGACAATGAAGTTAGGATGCAATTTCAAGAGTATAATCAATCATATAGTTCATATTTTAGTTGTTAAGAATATAAGTATATAGTTAATATTTCAGTTATTAAGAATATAAATATAATTGCATGAAGATCAACTTTCATACCATATAAACGAGAAAATTCACTTCTTACTAGTTAAGCTAGAGTCATATGAATGAGATTCCTAGTCAAATTCTCATTACTGATTCCCTCCCAGAAAATGTGAATGCATATTTGAGGCTGCAACATGTGCCTATGTCACCGACTTATTCTTCACTGTCTATTAGCTTCTTATGGATGCAGGATATGAGTTCCACTCAGATTTGTGGCTTGAAATGTGTTCCCCATGGACATCCCCATTCAACCTTCACTATAGTATTGTGGTAGGAACAATTACTCAGACCAATTTGGTTTCAATCTTCCTAGAATGTTGTGTCTTCTACTATTTTCGCTTCCTACAATAAATATTGTGTTATATGCCATATGTATTCCAAAGACATGGTCTAAGAGGGGTGTGTTTGCTATGTTCTTAGTTTAGGGAGAAGGGGCTATGTATGTAATGCATGCATTTCTTTTGTAGGGCACTACATCAAACTTTACCTAGGAGATTGAACTACAGCAGAGGAAGAAACTATGCTAACATCACTACAACTTGTAATTTCAACTTTTTGATTTGACATACAAGAAAAATGTCCATCAATTTAATGGTATTCTTCTTGAACAACTTGTAAACAAATTTCTTATCAATCTGATTTTTTATATAAGCTTTATGACTTCGCGAGATCTGGAAAAGCTGAAGAATTGACATTTTTGTGTTTGTCTCTTTAATAAAATAACAACTTTTTATGAATTATTTTATACTTACCATCTATCTATAGGACCAATTCACCCCCACTTCTTGGATGGCCCCATGGAATGGATTTGTTCAATATACATCCCTTGCTATGTTTTATGTTTCTCTTCAGATTTCTTTGCTGATATAGATGTAATCTTTTCAGCTATACACGGCTTTAGTTGTTGGCTGCTTGAACTACCGGTTGTTGGTGTAAGAATTTCTTTTCTAGATTATGGAAATGAGGAAGTGTTGGTGTAAGAGTTTATACTGATGCAACCTTCCAAAATGGCAAAAAATGGTAATAAAGTAAAATGTGTTTATTTTTTAAAAGGAATTATAAGTTGGAAGAGTTTCAAACTACATACCATTATTTCAATTTTATAATAGAAGACGATCATCCTTGTGTTATGAACACAGAAGTGGGTACTATATGAATCTAGAAGTTCATATGGCTGAACTGAAAGATGTTCCAACCATTGATGACATAGTAGAGATACTATTACGAGCCCGCCTCCTGGCAACCCCAATTAAGGGAGACCGAAAGGACAGAGCCATTAACCAATAACCCGGGTCAAAGGTTCGACAAATAATCATTAAAAATTATTAAATTCTACCAACTATACTGAAATATGGTAAAAATAAAAACTTTGCATACCTTTTAAAAATGGGATTTCAAAACTTCTATCCACACAGATACTAATCTATCTAATCTTGCCTTGCACTTTAATTCTCATTTAATACCACATATTCCACTTTACTGTTTGTTCTTTTTATTGTACCGAAAACACCGATAAACAAAACGTCAATCAGACGAAGCTGGTATGTGGGGGAAACAATAATCATGCAAATATGTTAACAACGTAATCATTCAATTAATCATTTAACAAACAAGATTACGTTTTAAGCCATACTAATCAATCCTTACCTATCCCCTAACTCTGTGCTATCCCTTGTTTGCTACCTCTCTTTAGGTAGCTTCTTACCCCCATGGACCTACCTTACAGGTAGCCAATACCTAGGGTAATAGAGTCGCATGGCACTACCCGCAGGTAGCCCAATATCTAACTCATGATGACTTGATGGTCCTACCCCATTGGTAGCCATTTACTAAGTCATCTAATGACCTGATGGACCTACTCCATTGGTAGCCATTTACTAGGTCAATTATTAAGCCACAGAGGGGACCAGGATCGGATCTAGTATGCACATATCTTATTTGATAGTCATAGCCACATTATAGTTGGCATGAATTAAAATCATCCAACAATTAATTCATGACGTCAATGAAAACTTTGGTAAATCTCGAAAAACTAACTCGAGATATTCATAAGTGTAACCACATACCTGTATTGCAAATTCAGATACATAATTAATTAGAACATAGAAATCCCAATCAAGCAACCAATCATGCACATAATGCTAAAATAAATATACAAATTTCCTTTTATTAATATTTATTCATTATCATCATCATTCTTAGTATTTCTATTCCAATTTTAGGGTTTCCTTGGGAATTAGGGTTTTGCCTCCATTCCTAGTTATCAAGAACCCTAATTCATCAAATCTACTTAAAACCTTTAAATTCTCTCCTTTTAATATTCTTAACAGTCTTAGGATCATCATTTTGCAAAATCACTTACTTTTAGGCCAATCAGAACACACCACTTGTCCTGCTCCATTCAATGTTGCCTTGCAGATCTGTAAACATAACGAAAAGACAGAATTACCCTCCACTTAACCAGCAGATCCAGCACATTGTGGAGGGGTAGAACGGTCTAACTACCCTTAGGTCGTCTCCTACCTTCGTCCAGTCGCAATGGTCACTGAGGATGGCTCTTTGTAGGGCTGCTCCACCCTCTCCAAGGTATGAAACTCCACGCCAACCTTCGCCCCACCTCCGCCATGGCTGGGCGCACCCATAGCACCCAAAATACTTGGCCAAGATGGCCAGGGTTGGTAGGGTT
Source organism: Alisma plantago-aquatica (assembly GCA_963693085.1). Taxonomy (NCBI): domain Eukaryota; kingdom Viridiplantae; phylum Streptophyta; class Magnoliopsida; order Alismatales; family Alismataceae; genus Alisma; species Alisma plantago-aquatica. The sequence goes on from OY856412.1 coordinate 1,444,094,235, forward strand.
TACCCACCATTGTAGCCACCTTGTGCAGCCGTCCTGCTGTTGTGGCGCACTATTGAGGGCATGGCGATGCTTGTCGGAGCTTGCTCTGACATCGGGGAAGGTGCAGCTTCTTTCGCAACCCACTTGGTCTCCTAGTTGTGCCAAGATCACAACACTTTCCTCCACTAGTGTTTATGGATGAGAACATGGAAGAAGAAGAGAAGATAGTGTGTGGGATCTTCTAAACTCGGCCCAAGGCCTTACCCCTTATATAGGGGAGTGTAGGAACGCCCTGGGATGCTTGCCCTCGAAGCAAACAAACTCTCTCTTCCAAAAGGAATTCAATTCCTTCATTAGGATGCAAGTTCCTCTCTCTTTCCTTATTCTTTTGATAAATCATATCTTTTGGAAATTAGGGATTTGAAAATACTCTTACATAATCTCTTTTATACTTGCCTTCTAACCAAAAGACACGTAATTCTATTTCCTTTAATAGAAATTACTTCTTTTTAGCAATATCACAAAATTCATTAATAATGTTTCATATTATCCTCTTATTTTGCAATTTTAGTATTTTCTCTTTCCTTCCTCTTTATTGGGACTCCTTGGGTCCCAAGAAACTCTATTATTTCGAAATCCTTTTATTGGATACTCATTATCCTTCTAGATGCATCTAAATGCATTAAACTTCATTATTTCCCATTATCTTGTTTATTTCTTATTAAAATATCTCTTTTTGAGGATTTCTCTTTATTTCTCTTTTATTTTCCTCATTGGTATTCCTTTTATCATTAGGAATCATTGGGATACGAAATTCCACAAAGGATAACTCAATTATATCTCTTTTCACTTGTTTTCCACATTTTATCATTATTTTCAATTTCTTTCTTAATAAAGAAATACTTAATTGATATTTTCTTTTCTTATTGCACTCTTTATGCAACTTTGGACTCCTTGGAACCCAAAGAATCCAAGAGGTACGAAATCCTTCTTTGGATTTTCCTTCTAAAGGTTTCCATCTTATTCTTTTCTCGAATATTCAATTATTCATTCACTAATTGAATTTTCGTATTATTTGGGCCCAATAGCCAATAAAGCCCACAACACAAACATCAAGGCTATTGTAAAAAAACCAAATACAACATATCATTATTTGTTCAAATATCCTTAATATGATCTCCAAATAAAATAAAAAATTGGGGTTGTAACATCCTTCCCCTCTTATAGAAATTTTGTCCTCAAAATTCTATCAAGCAAACAAACAATTTAGGATAAGACTTCTCCATGTCCATCATTGGCCCCTATGTGGCTTTATCATACTCATGGCGCTTCCAAAGAACCTTTATCATCACATATTCTTTTCTCTGATGTCTTTCATCATGTCGTCTATAAACGGCACAGGTGACTCAGGCCATTTCAACCATCCTTGGGGCCCACTAGGTTCATTGCTCAGCACATGGTTGGGGTACCTCACATAGTGCTCTAAATCAGAAACCTGGAACTCATCACACATTACTTCATCCTGAGGGGTAAAGTCAACCATAATCTTCTCCACCAATCCATCTCAAATGGACCCATGTATTTGGGACCCAACTTCCTTAGTTGTAGCTCAGAGGGGTCGGATTTTTCATGTCACATATTTCCCACAGTGAACTACATGTCAGACTACTTTGCATCTGCTCACGACTCTTCTCGTCTCTAGGCTCCTTTTAACCATTGCACGATCAAAGCGACTTCATCTACACACACTGTGGTCCTTTCACCAACATCACCTTACTGAAGCAGTGACCGACACAACCTCCCTTACAGAGCTTCTTTAAATCCCAATACTGGCTATGGTGGGTATCTTCAAATCTTTCATAGAAAAAGAACTGTCTCTAGCCATCACCCTGAACGAGCACATATGCTCTCATCAGACCCTTTAGTCTGGATCATACTAACCATTAGTTATGGGTGATGAACTATACTAACATAGAGTTCTTCATGTACCTACTTCCATCTTTTGGAAGGGAACCTTTAGGTCAAACTCAAGAACCTTTGGACTCACTTCATGGTTTAGTTGAACCATCTCTCTCATGGGTAGTTCAACCAGATATGTCCCATGACAGAACTCTTTCTTTCTCATATCATCTAGGTAAGGCAATCTACCATAACCCATATTGCATCTCGACCTTCCTTGGTCTAGGGGAGACCTATCACAACATCCATAGTGATGAACTCCCATTCCCTCTCAGGGACTCTTTTGTCCTCTATATCAATACACTGGGTTACTGGGGTTCGTCCTTTACCTCCTGGCTCGCATGGCCATATACCACATGCATCTTCATCTTAAGCATCCAAAGTGCTATTTCCATTTACTATTTTGGTAGAACCATGGTGTATGGTGATCTTCAATCATGATTTCCTGTATGTCATGATTCCTCAGGATCGATTCCTCTGAAACCCTAAACCACTCTAGTCGGTGTTTCATCACCTTCTTTTCCAAAGAAGTGCATCTGAGGTTCTACCACCATCCTTTAATTGCATCAAGGACTAGACTGGCTAACCAAACATCCATTAATTGATCTCATTACATTAGTGTTAGCCACACATATCTCCTTTTCCAAACTTAGGGTTAGCTAAACAACCTCTTCTAGCCAAACTAGGCAGCTATAACTCAACCAGAGCATCCATTACCACTTCACATCCTTAGGTATAAGGTAACATACACCTCTATGTATTTTACTTATCATCCCATATCAACTCTAGGTCTGTATTCATCAAGTACACTCTTTGATCTCATCAACATGGTGATCAAACTCAACCTTGTAAGACTCACCTCTTGGTTTTGAATTCAACCTGGTATAACTCATCACTCATGCTAAAAACATCCTTATAAGATGACTACCTTATTTCTCTTTAGTGTTTGCCAACCATCCATGTTTTATTCACTTTACCAGGGTATGTTATCTTATTTGTCCTCATACCTCATAGCAACGTTCCAACTCACATCATCTTTTATCCTTGGTGTATGGCTTGCGTACTATCCTATCTCTCACTCCCATAACAAGAGGAAATAAGCATTTGGCTGCAGTCCAAATACAGAGTTCTTCCTGTTCCAAGAGTAGAGATGGTACATCCCACCTTGCCAATACACCTTTAAATCTAAGTTGAAAAGTGTTGTTTATGCTTCTATATTACAATCATCTTGATATTCTAGTTACCTCCATGGAAAATTGGCTTTGAACCTACTTGGGTCACCTCACAATCCTTGGTCATCTCCTCTAGGTCTATAGGGTGCCAACACTTTTGGGGTCATCCCTCTTCCCTCAAGCATCAAGAGAGTGCCCTACTCATCTGCCTTTTGGGTCCCATGAGATCATGAAGGTGATCAATCTCCTAACCCATGGCCCTCAGACAATGATAGATGTTACCTCCCGACCCTATGGTCATGTGCAACTGTGGAATTAGGTAACTCCTACTTTCATCAGTCTTATCCCTACCTAACCCTAGGATAGACTTAGGATTCTCCATTTATAGTACATGTATAACTTAGAACCTTACCCAAGCCTACATCATCTCTCTCTTTGCATTCATGGGCTGACTTTCCTCCTTTCATAGGGGTCATGGTGACCTATCCACCTTGGTCCGACCCCTTACCGGTTACCTCCATGGTAACTCATCTGTATGCACTTAGAGATGGATATCTATGGGTCTACAGGTTCATTCTCCTACCATGTACTTTTCACTTAGCTTCTCAAGATCCTTTGAGACCTCTTTAGGTTACCTTAAAACAACAAAACTGATATACATCCTAACAAAGGGGTCCCTCTCCTAGGATGGGAGGAAAACTATCTCTTGACAACAAGGTCACAAAAGCTCTTAGGTCTAGGGTTTACATCCACATGAGCCTACTTAACCCTAGCAAACTATTAAGGCACAAGAAGATCACCTAATAAAACATGCTAAGTCATACTTGTCCTCTTTCCTCGATGCTAGATCAAAATCATATTTTCCTTTATCATCAACCTAGTTATGAGGGGTTCATCAAACATACCTTAAACTTAAGGGGCTTCCCTTTTCCTCTATACATGAGGAGTACCATGCTCGCTTCTATAGGAACTTAGCTCTCATCATGAGCATTAGGTACACCACTTCCCCTCTTTGGCCTAGGGACCCTAGGTTCACTTTTAGGTGTCCAATTGCATACTCTATCTCTTAACCACAAACCAAACATGTAACGGGTATGACATACACTTCCTATCATCTTTTTCCTTGATCAACACTTCTAAGTTGAGTCCTCCTCAAGGACAATCAACAAGGTACAAGGCCTCATAACCTGATACTATACCTCTTTGGGTCTAAGGAACTCTCCTTCTCATCTATACCATAGGGTATAGAGGTACCAGCAGACTCATCCTGTCTCTAGGGTTTGGTTCTTCTCATGGTAACCAAGACATAAACAAACCCTAGGGATCAAGCATGTGGCGACCACTATCATCCACTTAGGTCGCATCATCCTCGACTCCTCATTGTTCCTCATATCTCAGGGTTTAAGTTTATGACCTTCTTGCTTGGTGTCCCGCTCTCTCTCTATCCCTACAACCAACCTCAACATTAGAGGTACTTTCTTCATGAAGGGTTGACCTCAAAAGCATGCCCCTACCTGGATGAAGCCTATGTTCAACTTATGTTTTGCTCAAGGTTATCCATAGTTCTTTATGCTTATTTCATAAGCCATCCTTCATACTCTCCTGGTCATGGTTTCAACCCTTTACTCACACTACTAACGTACCCTGGGTGCATGCTATTCCCTACTCGCATAAGCCCATAGGGTTTCTAAAGTCCTTCACTAACATCATCATCTAAGGAGATATCCTTTACCCTAACATTCACGACCCTTCCCAGGGTTGGTTTTCCAAAGGTGCTAGGTCACCCATGGATCACATGGCATCCCAAAGGCATGTCCTGGTCCAACTAATCTCTCTCTAACCTTCACTTAGGGTTAGGGTTAGCATCATCCTCAGAGGATGTGCTAGGTCTCTACTTGCAATGGAGATCTCTATCTCCAAGACTGACTTATCCTCCCGACAAGAAGGTCAAACCTCATGTCTCTTCTGAGGACTTGACAACTTATGTCATATGACCAAAGCATGTATCTATTCTTTAATTTGTGCTTAATCTATTAAGCTTATGTCCATGGCATCTTATTTACATGCTTTTCATTAATTTGGTGGAGGATTCCTTAAACCTTATTAACCTTACCCATACCTCAAGAGGGTGAGGAGAAGAAAGAAAACCCTAATCCTTTAGGTCCTTAATAGACTTTTGTGATGAGAAGGGATGAATAAGATGAGAAAGTCCTAAAGGTATCTTATTTCGATTCATACCGTAAGACTTTGGCCAGGCAGTCACACAGATCCGGAAGTCCTCATATTCCAACTAGCGGTGCAGAGGAAAATATTGCCAGCCCCCGGTCATGATCCTTTTCTAGACACCTCCATCTTTCGGATAATCCTCTAATAACTCCCTTGGGTTATATGGAGTTTGGAAAATTTAATAATTATTAATGATTAAATGAGGAACCTAAGCTCTGATACTAATTGTTACGAGCCCGCCTCCCGGCAACCCCAATTAAGGGAGACCGAAAGGACAGAGCCATTAACCAATAACCCGGATCAAAGGTTTGACAAATAATCATTAACAATTATTAAATTCTACCAACTATACTGAAATATGGTAAAAATAAAAACTTGGCATACCTTTTAAAATTGGGATTTCAAAACTTCTATCCGCACAGATACTAATCCATCTAATCCTGCTTTGCACTTTTATTCTCATTTAATACCACATATGCCACTTTACTGTTTGTTCTTTTCATTGTACCTAAAATGCCGACAAACAAAATGTCGGTCAGCCGAAGCTGGTATGTGGGGGAAACAATAATCATGCAAATATGTTAACAACGTAATCATTCAATTAATCATTTAACAACCAAGATTATGTTTTAAGCCATACTACTCAATCCTTACCTATCCCCTAACTCTGTGCTATCCCTTGTTTTCTACCTCTCTTTAGGTAGCTTCTTACCCCCACGGACCTACCTTATAGGTAGCCAATACCTAGGGTAATAGAGTCGCATGGCAATACCCGCAGGTAGCCCAATATCTAACTCATGATGACTTGATTGTCCTACCCCATTGGTAGCCAATTACTAAGTCATCTAATGACCTGATGGACCTACTCCATTGGTAGCCATTTACTAGGTCAATTATTAAGCCACAGAGGGGACCAGGATCAGAGCTCGTATGCACATATCTTATGTGATAGTCATAGCCACATTATAGTTTGCATGAATTAAAATTATCCAACAATTAATTCATGACATCGATGAAAACTTTAGTAAATCTCGGAAAACTAACTGGAGATATTCATAAGCGTAACCACATACATGTATTGCAGATTCAGATACAGAATTAATTAGAACATAGAAATCCCAATCAAGCAACCAGTCATGCACAAAATCCTAAAATAAATAGACTAATTTCCTTTTATTAATATTTATTCAATATCATCATCATTCTTAGGATTTCTATTACAATTTTAGGGTTTCCTTGGGAATTAGGGTTTTTCCTCCATTCTTAGTTATCAAGAACCCTAATTCATCTGTGTCCGTAGGCTTAGTTGGTGGTGCTCGTTTCTTTCTGGCAGTTTATCTGCCTTTGTTTTCTCGCTGCTTGTCGGCGTTTATCTGTCTGTGCTTATGCTATGACCTCCCTTAGGGAGAATGCTGAGTTCTCTAGCCATGGCTAGAACTCTTTTTTGCTCTGGTTTGATCTTATTTCTTGGTTTTATGGCATTGTTTGGGTTGATATACAATGAGAACACCGTCTTAGTCCAGCCTCTCTACCACTACTCGATGCTCAAGTTGAAGGAGTTCTTCAAAGAAAGTTGTTTATGTCAGCCTCAGGGAAGAAGAACCAAGGCAGAAATGTTCCATTCTCATTCCAATATGAGTTGTAGTGATTTTGGTTTACTGGTTTTGATATGTGTGTGTTCTGGTTGTATTTTCCTCCCCAATTGTAGATGTCGTATGGCCAACAAGTAATGAATCAGAACAGTTGCTCTTAAAAAAAAAGAACCCTAATTCATCAAATCTACTTAAAACCTTGAAATTCTCTCCTTTTAATATTCTTAACAGTCTTAGGATCATCATTTAGTATTTTACTTCCCTAATCCGAAATATCATGGTTTTCCTCTTCTTTTACCCCAATTAGGGTTCCCATATGAATTATTCTTCATTTATGGATTACAACCCAAAATCTACCAATTTTGTATACCAAACAGATGAAAACTCTATATTATTAATCAACAGGTTAATATCTTTCAAATTAACCTATTAGTCTTCAAAAATGTATCCTTTATATTCAATTTAGGGTTTCAAAGGTTTCCCACAAAAACCTAATCATCTTAATTACCTTTATTAAGGATTCTCTAATCCAAAATATGTTCAAGAATCATTATATTACAATTGTATTCTTGCAATATCGTGTTATGGCCACTTAAACTCATATTTACTCAAATCAAGGTTTTTAGTCCATTAAACTATGTTCATGATCATAAAACCCTAAAACCAACATACTAATCATCTTTTATGATTTTATCATTCCTTTTATTCATAACAGGTTAAGATTGATCAAAAACATATAAAAGATTCATCATGTTCATTTTTACATCATTATAGGGGTTCTCTATCAATTAATGCATCAAAAGATGTAAAACCCTATACTTTTTTAGTTTCAAGCAGAATTAGGCTTCATTCATAATTTCTTTGTGTTCCTCTCGTTGTGAGGATCAATTTTCATATAAGACTTGTTTTAATCCGAGCTACCAATATTAAGTTATGAAATTTGCAAAATCACTTACTTTTGGGCCAATCAGAATGCGCCACTTGTCCTTCTCCATGCAACGTTGCCTTGCTGATCTGTAAACATAACGAAAAGACAGAATTACCCTCCACTTAACCAGAAGATCCAGCACATTGTGGAGGGATAGAATTTTCTAACTACGCTTATGTCGTCTCCTACCTTCGTCCAGCCGCAATGGCCGCCGAGGACGGCTCTTTGCAGGGCTGCTCCGCCCTCTCCAAGGTATGAAACTCCACGCCAACCTTCGTCCCACTTCCGCCATGGTTGGGCGCACCCACAACACCCAAAATACTTGGACAAGATGGCCAGGGTTGGCAGGGTTTACCCACCATTGCAGCCGCCTTGTGCTGTCGTGCTGCTGTTGTGGCGCGCTGTTGAGGGTATGGCGATGCTTGCTGGAGCTTGCTCTGACATCGGGGAAGGTGCATCTTCTTTCGCAACCCACTTGGTCTCCTAGTTGTGCCAGGATCACATCACTTTCCTCCACTAGTGTTTATGGATGAGAACATGGAAGAAGAAGAGAAGATGGTGTGTGTGATCTTCTAAACTCGGCCCAAGGCCTTACCCCTTATATAGGGGAGTGTAGGAACGCCCTGGGATGCTTTCCCTCGAAGCAAACAAACTGTCTCTTCCAAAAGGAATTGAATTCCTTCATTAGGATGCAAGTTCCTCTCTCTTTCCTTATTCTTTTGATAAACCATATCTTTTGGCAATTAGGGATTCACAAATCCTCTGAATCTCTTTTATACTTGCCTTCTAACCAAAAGACACGAAATTCTATTTCCTTTAATAGAAATTACTTCTTTTTAGCAATATCACAAAATTCATTAATAATGTTTCATATTATCCTCTTATTTTGCAATTTTAGTATTTTCTCTTTCCTTCCTCTTTATTGGGACTCCTTGGGTCCCAAGAAACTCTATTATTTCGAAATCCTTTTATTTGATACTCATTATCCTTCTAGATGCATCTAAATGCATTAAACTTCATTATTTCCCATTATCTTGTTTATTTCTTATTAAAATATCTCTTTTTGAGGATTTCTCTTTATTTCTCTTTTATTTTCCTCATTGATATTCCTTTTATCTTTAGGAATCCTTGGGATACGAAATTCCACAACGGATAACTCAATTATATCTCTTTTCACTTGTTTTCCACATTTTATCATTATTTTCAATTTCTTTCTTAATAAAGAAATACTTAGTTGATCTTTTCTTTTCTTATTGCACTCTTTATGCAACTTTGGACTCCTTGGAACCCAAAGAACCCAAGAGGCATGAAATCCTTCTTTGGATTTGCCTTATAAAGGTTTCCATCTTATTCTTTTCTCGAATATTCAATTATTCATTCACTAATTGAATTTTCTTATTATTTGGGCCCAATAGCCAATAAAGACCACAACACAAACATCAAGGCTATTGTAAACAAAAAACAAATACATCATATCATTATTTATTCAAACATCCTTATTATGAGAAATTACATTTCTCACCAAATAACATAAAAAATTGCGGTTGTAACAGATACTATGATAGTAATGGAGCTACTGGTTAGGCAAGGAATATTAGATAGTATAATACGGTAGTTAGATCTAATAAAAAATGTCGTATAGCAAAGAGATGAGAAAAATACAAAATAACGACTATAGGAAAAGTGTTGCTAACTCGCTGGGTTACCACTTGCATAGTAGAAACATGATGAACATATTTACATCACTAAGAATAAGGTTCCTGAGTGATTAACTCTATGTGCAAGTGGGAGTTTGTTGGTATGTATGCCAAGAGCCCCAATCATATGATGATTGTCATTGCATATAAGATACAATATTTTATTTGTAATAAATGCAAACATCTGATTTATTCTATTTCACTCAGTTATGAGATAATGAGAAAACATAATGAATGTATGAATAATGATATTACTCAATAATGTATGTATTCAAGTGTGTGACATGAACAATGATACCATACAAATGTTAAGAGTTTATACATACCATGTTATGTTCATAGTCAAATGTTAGTATGGAAGGCTGATAAACAACGATAACAACTGAGACTAGAGTCTTGTTGGTTGATGAAAAAATCTCATTAGTCATGATATGTGATATCAAACCAAAAACATAGATACTTGTCAAAGAATAGTGTATCAGATAAACTCACCTTGAGAGTGACACACGGAAACCATAAATGGTACTCATAGTCATATTTTATAGTATAGGTGGTGATTATGGTTCTTAAAGCTGAAATCACTACATTCATCACATGTCATTCAGTGTGCTTTGACATCATCCAACATGACCTTGAATAAGGGTTGTCATAAAGGTGATGATTGGGTGCACTGAGACACATGGGGATGATTGTGAGTGATGTAGGTGGGATTTGTCCCTCCTACAGGAATTTGATATCCAGACCACTAGATAAGTGAGATTGAGAAAAGCATGCACATGTAGATGTGAATCAATATATGATATTTAGGTCAGATATATAGACAATCTTCTCTAGTTCAAGGAACATGGATTGAACATTGAGAGGATGATAATTTTGTGCTTCGATATCATTCCAGATCTCAAAGAAAAACGAATTAGGCAATCACTGTAACTCCTAGCACATATTTTATGTTGAAGTTGTTCTCCAACATTCTATTTATTTCGGTAGAAATAATGTGTGACTAGGCACCACTCTTTGCTCATGATGTCATAAATCATTGATGGACATTCACTATAAATATAAATTGAAACCTACAGGGCCACACCCATAGGAAACACCTAGAAGATGAGTTTTATCATGACTAATAATTGAATTGATTACTAAAGTGTTTAGGTATTCAATTCGAGCAATGAATTAATTGACTAGACTCCCAACTGACTGGGTCAAATGTTGAAATGATCAGTTGGAGTGTCAGGTTGATTGAAAATTACATTAGCTAAATTCTACATGAACCAGGGTGTGAAACAACCAGTTCACTTAGTGAACAGATCGGTTTGAGTTTGCGAAACAACAATTGGTGGAGTGAGTTTCCCAGTTCGTGCTTCAATTCAATTGAATCTATGATTATGAAGATGTTATGTCGATCATTAATTGGATTAGAACTGTCAGTACAATTGTGATTGGGAAACATGACAAAATGACCAGTTCACTTGGTGAACCAATTGTCTCACATGGCAACTAATCAGTTTGCCATGAGAACTGACCATTTCTCTTGTTTCACGTTGCAAATTTTTGTGAAATTCTAGTCCCTTCTACTCCCACTTAAATTGGGAACCCTTACCCTAACCTCCTATAAATAGAGGGGTTTTGGGGGATTCTTAGACACAACTCAACTACCTCATACAATTATTGTCCTCTCTGGTTTGGGTAACTAATAAAGAGCCCGAGCAAGTCCTACTTGATAATGGGAAGGATAGAAAGGGAGAACAATTATGGGAGAACAAGTTGGTAACTAATATACCAACAAGATGGGAAATTCCTTGTCTGTTCTAGTAGAATGGCATGAGTTCTAAGCAGTCAGCATGGACTACTATAGAGGTGAGGAGCCTATTGTTTGCCACTAGGACAATGTCATTCTGTTGTCTATGGTGAAGACCAGGAGGTACTACAGATGACGTCCAAGTGCAACTTGAAGAAAACTACACTACTACAATAAGGGATTAGTCATAGGACTTGCTTCAGGACCATGTATGACCTCGTTAAACCATCCTTCATATTACATAGTTGTTGATGCGATCTTGCAGTTATGGGAAATATGTATTTTTTTGTTATTTCCCATGGGCATGGTCAATTTTTAGTTTTTGTTCAATGCTTTTGTTGACTCAATGTCTTAATTGATTAAACTCTAGTTTTGATCATGACTAAATCATTCTACTTATTTATTTCTAATGCTTCTAGATGAGTGATTTTAGATTAAATAGACACACTCCAAATGATTAAACTTGCACATTCTAATTTGGAGAAATCAAGTCATACATTTATAAAATCAAGATGGAAGAACAAAGTAGATTTCTCCTTAGATCTATGTTGTTAATCACTTGTAATAATTGTATGATTGGTAATTGAGATTATAAGTGTAATATAGTCAATTAAGATGAATTATTTTGCACTGTGTGGGGTCTTTAAACCCCATAACAACAAGTATAGTTGGTTGAATTACCCCTGGGTATAACTTAACTGACAAAACTGTGCACAAGTCTTTCTAGATCCTTTTTGTCAGTTGAGCTTGTTGCCAAAGGTAACTCAGCCGAACAAAAAATAGTCTGGACAACAATGACTGTCGGCCGAGTTTCCAAAAAGATAACTCTATTGACTATATTGTAGCAACTACTCTCTAAAGTAAAAATATAGTCGTTAGAGATCTTAAAAAGGTGGAAAAAAAGATTTGTTGGACACTTTTCAAACAACTAGAATTTTCCCGAAATGGATCTAACAGCTAGGAAGATTCCTCAACTATAAATAGGATCACTTGACCTTCATCTCATGGTTAGTCAAGCACTTTGAAGGTCTATATATCATACTTGATAGAGAATATCCTCCAAAGAGCCTCCATCAACTCTCATGAGCTTAATCACTTGCTATACTATTAGAGTGAGTAGAAGATTTGTAAGAGAACTAGTCCTACACATAAATCTTATGAGGCTCTCACTTCATCTATGTAACATACATAATTTTGGTCACTAGACTTTCTTTTGAGCTATATTTGATTATCCTTATCATTCCAATTTCGTAACTTATGTTTAAATTCATTCCTGTGTCCTTGAATGTGGTGCACATAATGGAATTCATGCTACCTTAGTCCAATCCAATTAGACTAGTACCCACATTGGTGTGTCTAGACTCATTGAAAATATTTAACTATATGACCGTTTTAATATATGGACATCGAATTCCTAAATACTATTAGAGACAAAATAGTCAAGGTCATTGTTATAGAATCCCATAATTTATTATATAATATGAGAGGGAGTACAAGTATATTGCAATAGTAAACAAAACCATACCATTCATTAGAATGTGATTCTATTCAAAGGTAAAGCTGCTCCAAAATGTTAAATGTATTGGAAGATAATGTGATGATCGTTAATATTGGATATTGGCTGATATAACGAGACTCTAAGACTCGGGGATTTCTCTTCTAAAAAACAATGATTTATTGCAGTGCTCCTGGTAATAGGTGTTTCTCTCCCCACGGCCACAACCTAGCGCTCTGGCGACTAGGGTTTGGACGTGTGGGAGTTCCTCTACCCCAAAGGGTTACCTTCTCTTGCAGGTCAAAGGAACAGGGCGAGCTTTCTGGTCCCTTCTCCAAGATGGTGGATGAGTTAACAGAGAGATACTCAAGACTGCAGTTAACGACAGAGGAAGAAGAACTGATCGAAGTCAATAAAGAACGAACTGAGGATGAGGCAGAACATCTGGGATTGGCACTGGTTGCACACATCCTCACGAATAGAGAACCCAACTTTTGGGCGATGAGATGCACCCTTACGCAAGCATGGGGGCTCTCGCAGAAGGTGGTGTTTAAGAAGCTGTAGGGAGACATATTCATCATACAGTTCATTGACTGGCGGGACAAGCTGAAAGTCTTAGATGGGGCGTCGTGGAACTTCGACAACAAGCTGTTGATATTCAAAGAAATTGAGAAAGATGAAAAACCAGGATCGATCGCCATCACGCATACCCCCTTCTGGGCTCGCATCTATGGGATGCCATTAGGGTTCCGATCATCTCAGGCCATTACAACAATCGCAGCCAGACTGGGCGAAATCTTAGAACTGGATGTCGATGAGTTAGGGTGTGAAATGTCGGCGCGAGTCCGGATTAATCTAGACAACACCAAGCCCCTGATGAGAGTCCTACACATCAGAGGAAACCAGAACAAGTTACTCAGCCTAGACGTGAAGTAAGAACGATTGACGAATTCCTGTCACGCATGCGGGCGGCTAGGACATGTTGAGAGAGACTGTAATGAACGGAAGGAAGGAGAAGAAGGGAATCAACAATGGGGATCATGGCTCAAAGCATCACTGAGGAAACTGAGGGTGATGTTATACGAAGAGCTGCATGGCCATACCCGAACCAAGAAGAGCATAACCTTTAGAAGTAGGCCGACAGAGGAGATTTCGATGAGCTCATCGAAGACCAGTAGAAGCATGTCAAAAGGAAGGTCAAACAATGAAGTCGAAGGACAAATTGAAGGGATCATGGAAGGACATAGTGGAGAGAGCAGAATACAAAACCGACAACCGCACCAACAGGAAACCAGTGTAGAATCTGAGTACAACTTGGCTGAACTATTCCCAGAACGGCAGGAGACACAAGGCCATGGTGGACGGACAATCAAGGGCAATGGCAGGTTGGCGGATGACCCAGGGTTACAGGAGAGCAGCAAAACCACGAAGAGCCAGGCAACAAGTGTAGACCAGGAGAGGCGGAAGCTAATCAGCAAAGATGAACTGCTAAAGTTGTGCTGGCAAGGACATCCTAGTAACGCCATATAGGTGGACCACAACAACATCATCCGAGAGGGAACAATAAATGCCATTGCAGAAGAACATACAAACAAATCACCGGATCCCATATTTCCACAGCAAGACACAGGCAAGGAACCTTTGAGACACACATACCAGAGCAATGTTAGAACGAGGGCACATAAGAAGATGGACAACAGAAAGAAAGCAGGGAGAAAAGGAAAAGGCAATCTGAAGAAAATCAAGGAACCACCGTGGGTATACAAGATGAGAAGAGCACAAAGACTTGGGGTACCAGAACATGAAGTCATCTGGGATACTGTGACTGGGAAGAGAGGAAGACAATCTAAATACTGTGACATGGAACTAGATATAGCAAGCCCTACTGATGAAATGAACAAGAAAGCTAGGAGCAGTGGGTCTGCAGTTCACAATGAAGGAACATAAAGTGTTCAAGTATCGGAGACTGGTGTTGACCAGCTCTGTGAATAGCTATGAAAATCATGAGCTGGAATTGTCAGGGGTTGGGCAACCCTGACACGGTGAACGCCCTCCGATCGTGGTGTTGGAGGGAGAGCCTGAACATAGTCTTCTTAATGGAGACTTTGATCTCTAGTGAAGATCTAGAAGCGGTAAAAAGAAAATGTGGATTCACACAAGGTATCTGTATTGACAGAGTGAGTAGGGCAGGTGGAATTGGATTATGGTGGAAAGATGTTGACCTTAGTATCATATATTATTCACAACATCATTGTAGTTGTGAGATTGATGATGGGACATGGTCTAATAAGTGGAGAGATGTGGGCATATATGGGTGGGCGGACCAACAGATGAAGCACAATACCTGGGACTTGATACATGAAATAAAAATCTTAGCTGACCTCCCTACGGTGTTCTTTGGTGACTTCAATGAGATTATATCGAACTCAGAGAAAATGGGAGCCCCCCCATAACCTTTACGCTATATACATGATTTCTGAGATGTGATAGATGACTGTGGTCTCACGAACCTGGGATACAGTGGAAGTATATTCACGTGGTAGAGGGGTATAACACCAGAAACCCTTGTTCAAGAGAGACTGGACAGGGCCTTGGCTTGTCCGAGTTGGACAGTGAGATTCCCACAAGCTAGAGTTGTTCACCTTCCTATAGTTGAATCTGACCATTCCCCAATTGTCATCAACACTGAGCATAGGCGTAGGCGACAACGAAGGAAATAGGAAAACTTCTTCTTCGAGCCCATGTGGATGGAGGACGAGATGTGTGAATATATCATCAAGGAAACATGGGAAGGTAGCCTATCTATTGATGTTCAGGGAAAGATGGAACAGTGTGGCATGAAGTTAAAGTCTTAGGCAGCTGAAAAGTTTGGAAAGATGAAGAGTAGGATAAAAGATCTAGAAGGGCAGCTGGGGGAGGCTCATCTCCTACCACCAGACAGAAGCAACTTTGACAGGTGTACACACATTGCAGCTGAACTACAAGAGTGACACAGACGTGATGAAAAGTATTGGCATGTCAGGGCAAGGGTGAATGAAATGAAATCTGGCGACAGAAACACGGCTTATTTCCACCACAAAGCATCACAAAGGAGAAAAAGAAACAAGATTGAGGGGCTCACCGACGCTGCGGGACAATGGAAGACAAAGGATGAAGAGATTGAGAAGATCATCACTGACTTTTTTTCAGGGGCTTTTCAAGACATCCAACCCAAATGGATGGGAGGAGGCACCAAAAGGGATAGAGAGGAAAATTGGGAGAATAGAAAGAGAAAGTCTGGACAGGGATATCACCACTGAAGAAATTCAAGCAGTGGTGAAAAGTATGCATCCTAATAAGGCACCCGGGCCTGATGGGATGAAGGCTATGTTTTTTCAAAAATATTGGCACATAGTAGGAAGCGATGTGGCAAATTATATAAAGGGGTGGTGGAAAACTGAAGACAATATTGCTGATATGAATTCTACTCTGGTGGTTCTCATTCCTAAAGTGAAAACTCCAAAGGAAATTGGGGAGTTCATTTGCGACCTCTGATGGACAATATTGTTTCTGAACAACAAAGTGCTTTTATTTGTGGAAGACTCATCACCGACAATGAGCTTATTGCCTATGAGCTTTCTCACAATATGAAAGGTGAGAAAAGGAAGAAGAAGGGACATATAGCTCTGAAACTTGATATGTCAAAAGCTTACAACAGAGTGGAATAGGGGTTTGTGGACTTCATACAGGAGAAGTTGGGGTTCGGAGAGGTATGGAGGAAGAAAGTCATGAACTGCATGTCATATGTATCTCACTCCTTCGCCATCAATGGGG
>OY856412.1:1444115893-1444118393 GCA_963693085.1 Alisma plantago-aquatica
GCTTTAAATCCCCATGGGTCGGGTACCTTGGTATAAAATAAATTTAATAAACTCTTGTTGGTAACATTTTCTTTATCCATTCTGTCATATATTTTATAAAAATATTCCTGGAATTTACATATATATTCATCAATTCGGCACATATCACAGAGTTTTAAGTTATATAATAAAAAGATAAATCTCTATTTTTCTTTTTCTTTTTCTGTGTCTTTATTTACATTCCACGTTTCTCTTAAAAATTCTCTTCTTAATTTGTTTTCATAGTTGTTTACTACTTGAGCTAATGTGGTTGTTGTTCCTTTTACTGCTTCTTTATCGTTGTCAGTTAATCCTTTCCACCAATCTACTACGATTCCTTGGAAGGTTAAATGACAAAATCTTGATGCTGTTTCAATATCATAACTTTGTGCCGTAACTGATAAATATGTGGCTTTTGCCCATCTTGTTATGGCTTCGTCTATATTTCTTACACAATTTAAATTTAAAATAAATTCCGTTAGCACTAATATATTCTTGATTCATGTAATCAACTGGGGTTTCTATAGCAATATTACTTGGTCTTCTATCAGATGCCCAATTTATTCCTTCGTATCTATTTCTATCAGTAGGTTTTCTTCTAAAGCTAGGATCTGACCAGTATCTCGCCCCTGGTTGTTCTGGTGTTTCATTTCTACTGCCTTGTCCTCTAGGGACAATTGTAGGAATAGGCATGGTTACTTGACTTCCAGAACTTTCTCCCTGTAGTGGTTTCATGTTTACCGTTCTAACCTTTTCCGTTAATCTTACTATTTCTTGACTTAGACTATCTAATTCTTCTGCTTCGGCTTCTAAGTATCTATTTTCTAATTGTTCAATTTTAAAGTCGTCTGTTTCTTCTATCTGAAGAGGACATAAACTTATTTTGTTTCCACTTGTTTGGAATAGGTTTATTTTTTATAAACATTTGTTATTTTGTTTTTCATACAAATATTCCATTGTTCTTTGTAATTCCACTATCATTTCTTGGATCTTCTGAAAGTTCTTTGAATGGTTTTCATGAACCTGTACTTCTAGTTTCTTATACATATTATTCAATATTAACTTCAAATTCCAGATCTAAAGCTTCGCATATGTTATTATCTTCTAAATCGTTCAATTCATTCTTCAAAATTTTATCTTTGAGTTTTGAATCGTTACATGGCTCTGATACCACTTCGTTGGTACAAAAATTTTTGATTTTTGTTATCATGCTTTGAAAACATACTCGAACTGCCCTTATGGGTGTTGTATGCTTTCTCAGCTTTATCATTTTGTCTATAATTATTACATTTTTAGACCAGATTCTTAATACATTCTTCTTTGTACTACAAGGTTTTCGCATAATTAAATTCATAGTGTAAGAAACTAGCATCCAGAAAGAAGACGATAACACTCTGAGTATCATAGATAGCAAGATAATCTGTATACCTGTGTTGCCCACCTCGCTTCCTCTTATCTTCAATCGCCATCCGATCTTCTCTTAACGATTTCTAAGAGAATTACTCCTTAGACTTCGACGTTCCGGATCTCAGACTCCTCATCATCCTATAGCCTTCATGTCCCCGTGTCCTTATGCACTTCTTTGCTTGGTCGGACTTCTGGACGATGGCCTCCGGGATGGAATAAGGGAGAGATATCTCTCGACTGATGAAGATAGAAGAACTGGGGGTGTAACGGGTTAAACACTATCTTTCCTATTCTATGATAGTACAAGGGGTGTAACGGGTTAAACACTATCTTTCCTATTCTATGATAGTACAAGGATTATGATCTTCAAGCTGGAGCTTGTTTCCTACACTTGTGGAATTAGCACGCAAGAATCATCTCAAGAACTTGAAATGGAATCTGGAATAGAATTAGGAAATCGAGCCTCTGCTCTTTTATTGCAGGACCTAATTTACATACATAGCTACCCTTTGGGACTCACTCCAACTACGAGTGCCCCTACTACTATCCCTCGAGAGTTTATATAGAGACTCTCTCGGTTACATTACATTGATGCTTCTCTTTTTTCTTTACATGGTTGTCGAACACTTGTCCGGTGGCGAGCGTTCTTCTTTTTGAAATCTTTCTCCAACGTACATCTGTCCGGTGGAGGATTCTTTGTCGTTCTTTGCTTCTTGCAAGTGTCTTCTTACGTCATTGATGATGTGTCTTCTTCTAGAATACTTTTTATCTGCTTGTGCTACTATGGCTGTCTCTTTCCATCTTATCTTGACATGCGGGACATATTTTCCCTTCATGTCTTCTGAGTTGGCAAAATATCTGCTGACATCTGTCGCGTGATTTGATTTGTCCGGTTTCTATTCTTTTTAGAAACCTTTCTAAATTGATTTTTGTGGATGTATTAGTTCTTCTCGTATTGGATAGAATAATTGTGTTATCTGAAGCTTTATGAAGCCAACTTTGATTTTCATTAATTAATTTTTCCAATACTTGGCAAAGGACTTTTAATCCTAATGCCCTTCTAGTTTCAACAAAT